>CM053792.1:304130361-304292861 GCA_028749045.1 Cupressus sempervirens
GTACACTTATAACATGTAATATCTTCTCATGATCTTCATTGTCTAGTCTCCACTTGTGACATGCACACTTAACTTTGACTGGATGTAGACAAAGCCCAGTAGCAATGATTAGGTGGTTGTATTGTAAAACCTTTTTGTTAGGTTGATAATCAACAAAGTGTATTCCATGTTGGACTATTTTGTCTTGCTTCAAATATGTTCCCTCTATCACAATAAAACCCGCACCACAAATTTAAGTATTTTAAAATTTGATAAATATAAAGTTACCTATGGGGAACAGCATTCTATCACTTTCTTCAGGGTTATATAACTTTGTCCTCTCTGCCATACATCGCAATAAATAATAACTGACACCTTCATGATTTCTAGGCTCAACAATCACTACAAAGACATCTCCTACATAACAAGTATACATGTGTATGTGTACACTACATATATAAGATAGTTCAAATTGATAATTAAATAACACTTGTTGAGATTAATTTTTATGATACTTACCCACTTTTACCAATCTAAAGATATGATTGTAATCATTAGAAATCAATGGAATATCATCAAAATTTTCATCATCTTTATCAAATGTATTAGTAAAATCAAGTGGTACCAAAATCTATGCACTTGTATATCCACGTGCTTGATTGATGCATTCTTCATAATCTTCACCAAAGCAACTGTCACAAAAACATGAATATTCTCTTGCCTTTAATGTCTAATTGCAATTATCTGTACTCATGACTGAATGTAAAGAATGTGTCTTCTCTATCCTCTTGCAATCATGCATTTTTTTTCTATTAACACCTAAAAGTTCTAAATCAAAAATATGGAAAAATTAAATTTAAACTTCAATGAATTGAAAAAAAAACTTTTAAAAAAAAACTTAACAATAAAATTTTATAACTAAATTGCATAAAAATTAATTAAATGTACACATCCATACCTGTTATCTCCCAAAAGATTCTATATGGTACCTATCCACTTGTTTTTGATGATTTCCTAACCTCATCTAATGCAAAATGTGTCTTACACCATTCAACAACATCATGTGCATCATTTACACGAACTCCCTAATAATTCATTTGATACTTTTGTAGAGCACATTTGATGCAAGCTCCAGCACCATCATGTTCCCCTTTTCCATGGCCACTCTTGAAGAAATTCCATATGTGTTTTATATTCTCATTGCGATGATATCTATATAATGCATAAAATGGTCTAGATGATTTGAACTATGCGGCACATCCATTAGACCAAACATAATGTTTATCAACATTTATGTTTCTTTCTTTCAAATAAGAAAAGAAGATATTGAAGCAATGTTCAACATAGTGAATGTCATGTTCTTTATCATCAATTATATAGAAATGATATTCCTTTTTAATTATTTGTGCTTGAATTGTACTCTAAACACCATCCAAATCTAACTCTTCATGTCTATAACAAATATGTACCATAATAGTGACCTACTTAGAAAAGTAATAATCTAATTGAATTTCTTTCTGATGAACACAGGAATAGTTCTCTACAAAATCAACAACTGATACAATCATTCCAAGTGGAAAATTATCTCTCAAAGTTTGAAACTATTGTGCTTGCCACTTTTGCAAAAAATGTGTGATGAATATAAGGTTTAATCAAATTCTTAAATCTATCCATAAATGTTAGAATAGATAACTCCTCTTCCATGTATTTTAACCTTTTTGTCTCTTTCCCCAACTTTGTTTCATTCTTGACACACTTGTAACTTTTGCAATTCAATTTTTTTGTTGCATCAATATTTTCAATTTTCAAAGAAAATAGAGCCAATTCACCACATGTTTCACATAATCCTTTGATGCAATTTATTTGACCAGCTAGATCATCTATTTTGTCACATAGAATGGATGATATAAACTCACTTCTCCTACTAGGAGGAGCAGCATGAAAACCATATGTGTCTTCTAAAAACTTTTGAAATATCTGATAGTGGAGATCAAAATCAATATGATGATGACAACATGTTTCAAACACTTTGTTTGACCTCACAAAATATGGCTTCAATTTTTCAAATAACGTTTACCCAACTTTTACATTAGGATGTTCACTACAAAATGAACATATAACTCATGCTGTGTTGTGTCCAACCAATGTTTTATATGATGTTCATATTGACTAGATGATATCCTATTCCTGATAACATCTCTACTATTTGATGAAAGATGAGTGTTATCAATCCAAAATGATATTACTAAATTTTTTAATGACTCGTCAATCCTATCAGAATGAGGTGATCTACACATGATTTCCCAATTGCCCTCCATAGTATTTTCATCCACAATTAATCTTCTCTTAACATATTTTCTCATTGTTTTCCTACTAAAACTCATTTTAGATAAAATTGAAGATATTTGTCTATTTTGGATCATATTCTTATTTACAACAAACATCAACATCACTTTTCTTGCCATAGACTTATCTTTAGTTTGATAGTATTTTTCTGTGATTCTCAAACCTTGTTTAACATTTTCAATCAGATCAGTTTGCATGCTAGAAAATCTTCTCTTCTTTGATGTTGTGTCTACACCTAACAATTTCAATGCCTCTTGCAACTTCTTTTGTGTAAGAAAAATTTAAAGTAACTGAGCTTGTTCAAGTGTTTCAGTGTTATCAAATTGAGTCATAATTTCTCTTATCTTCTTATTCATTGACCTTTTCTTAAAGAAACTTAATGGTTGAATAGTAGCTACAAGTCTTCTCAATTTATCCACATCCATTTTTAGTAAATGATATAATTTTTTTTGGAGAAATAGCATTCTTTATAGATTGGGTAATATTTAGGAGTTCATCCATACTAGTTCCTACACCTGATCCTGACCCTTCTCTGACTTCTATTACTAGAATTTCTACAGGGAGTGATCTTGAGCCTTCTCCAACATTCATTGTTTGAGATTCTATAGGGAAAAATTCTGACCTTTCTCCAACTTCTATTATTCAAACATCTGTAGGGAGTAATCTTGAACCTTCTTCAACATTCATTGTTTGAGATTCCATAGGGAGTGTTCTTGACCTATCTCCCGTATCTACTTCTTCTACTCCTATCGAGCCTTCTTCAACATTCCCTTCACCTTGTTGATTGGCTGGAACAAATTTATAAATAAATCAAATTAGATTAAAAAAAAAGATTGAAACATAATTAAATTCAAAATCATAAAAAAAACTAATATATATAATTACATACCTTATTTAATTTGATGATAATGTGCCACAGTCTTCTAAAGATTTCTTTGTTCTGCTTCATCAGATCTCTTCCTTGCATATTTGTTTTTCCTTGCTTTCTTGTTTCCCGTTATAAAATCATAAAAAAATTAAATTTACTCCTTGCCTCAAGATAAATTTCGTGCAATAACTATATAAAAATTTCATTGTACAAATTTGCAATATGGCTTCACTATTTGTAAGCTGACCTATCTAAAGTCGACGTCAGCATTTTTCCTTTTTTAGATGTTCGTGTGAACATAGAGAAGTAAATATGTTTCCATGAACTTATCTAATTCAATTTTTGGTAGTCAAAAAAATTTTGACCACATGTTCACTACGAACATGTGTTCACAACAAAATTATGTTCACTACGAACATGCAAAATTAAATTTTTTTGGTCCCTATTTTCTTTATAAATTTTTTTTGCTCTTTTGATACCCATAATTGCAAATAAATGATCTCCTTCTATAAAATAAAAACTGCCAAAATGTGATGCTTAGAGAAAGCTTTCCAATGACTATAATTGTAATACATATTTTAATCATTAAGACTTTCAAATATGAGTTTAACTCATTATAGGTTCATTACTGATTAAACATCAACTGACTTCAACACTTTGGGAAAATTAGTAAATTAGGTCAATTTTTTTTTGAAAAACATCTATGAAATAGTTTATTGAGATAGCTTTCTATTAAAAAAAAAGATTTATGATAAATTGACTTCAAGTTATCTCTGTCAGAATGAACGTATGTTTGAATTATGATTAGTGTCACTTCAAAACTTCAAAAACTATACAATATTCAGCCAAATCAAATCAAACAAAATGCATCCTTTGGATATTGATGTTACAAATCCAACACCTATAGAATTACCTTATTATCTTTTATAGAAAAAAACTTATGTGTGTCAAATAGATTGTCACTCTATAAAAATATTGAATTTTATTATGTACCACTTTTCGGAAGAGAATAAAAAATTGACATAAATTTTTTAAAAAAATAGATTAAAATATATGCTTACAAAGTAGGTATAGATTACTAAAAATCACTATTTTATGTCATCTTGAAATTATTTATAGTTTTAGAGATATAGTCACTCGAATGTGAGGTTTGTTTCGAAAATATTGATTTTAGTGTCAAAATTGGTCAAAAAGTGGAACCCATTATTGTGGGATCACCCCCTTCTATTTTGGTGGTGGATGCCAAATGGCATATTCTAGAATGTATTCCTAACCCTGAACCTAATTGGGGGTTTATTTAAGAACATTTTTGGCATTGTGAAGGTAGTTCTTGGTAGAGTTTAAGAGAAGGTACTATGAGGAGGACTTTTCTCTAGAATCTAACCATTGTAAACCCATAGGGCATGTCTTTGGGTCTATTTAAATGTACTAAATGTAGTAATAGATTTTACTAATAGTAATATTCCCCCTTTTCCTGTTGCATTCATTTCGATTGTGGTTTGTACCCTCATCAAGGGGTATCAGAGCCAAGTTTTCTTGCGTTTGTAGATAGAGTGCTAATTGTGAGTTAGTTTGCACCAGGACTGTGTGGTTGTGGGTTTGAGACAAGAAGATTCCTCCATGAAAGGAGCATGGTGGAAGGGTCAAAGTTGTTACTCCTAAGGTTAGAGCCCTCTAGAGACAAGTCCAAGCATTGTAGGAGGAGATCCATAGAGGGATGGATGTTGTCGTAGGCAATGAAAGTGAGGAAGAAAATAAAGGAAATATTGGGCCATAAGGGGAAGGAGACAAATAAGTCCTAAACTAGGTAGAGGAGAGGATTTTAGGGCCATTGCTAAGCTTGGAAAAGGACCTCAAATTGATGTGGGTATGTTTTTAGGAAGTTTAAATCCTGATGAGTTGATCGACTAGATCAATGAACTAGAGGAATATTTTGAGTATGAGGATATTGGGGACCCAGATAGGGTTAAGTTTGCAAATGCCAAAATGAAAGGTCATGCCAAAATCTAGTGGCAAGAGATTTAGCTTGAAAGAAATAGAAGAGGAGAGGAGAAAATCACAAGATGAGATCGCATGGTGGACAACCTAAAGAAGCAATTCATTCCTATTGATTACAAGCTTAATTTGTTCAAGAAAATGCAAGGGTTAAAGTAAGCAAGAAAATTTGTCTAGGAATATATAGAGGAATTTTACCGAGTTCTTCTTAGGGAAGGGCATGCAAAAAAAAACAAGGAGAAGGTTGCTCGTTACCTTACTAGGTTAAGACCTAGCATTCAAGAAGAGTTATGTCTAGTTAGAATGACTAGCATTGAAGAGGCATACTATTTTTCCCTACAAGTTGAGGATAAGCTAAAAAAAAGGTTTGATGGAAGGCAAAGAGGGCGCAGTCAATGAGGAAGGGGTAGTGATAGGTCATTTGGAGGTTGAAATGAGAACCAGAGGAAAAATGAAGATGTGGGTACTAGCTGAAACTAGAGGAACAAGGGTTTCAACCACTCTCATGATCAAAAATTTAGAAATTAGAGAGGAAGAGGTAGAGGATATGAACAAGGCTCAAGAAGAGGAGGCTTTCATGGTACCTATTTTCATTGCAATGAATAAGGTTATCATGATTTTGAATGCCCTCAATGCTAAGGAAGGATAGATAGGAGAGCTGATAGTCAAGCAAGGGTTGCTCATGTGGATGAGGATGCATGCTCATCAATTTCAGAGGATGTAGAAATAGGAGAGGTTCTAGTAAATTAAAGGGTCTTACTAAGTGGTGAGACTGAAACTAGAAAAAGGAATTTGTTTCATACCAGGTGCAAGTGCAAGGGTAAATTTTGTGATGTGATTTTTTATAGTGGAAGCACTAAAAACTTGGTGAAAAAAGATACGGTCTCAAAGCTAAAGCTCAAGAGAGAGAAACACCCCAAACCCTATCAGATTGCTTGGGTGAAGGATGATCATAAAGTCCTAGTAAGTGAACAATGTCTGGTGAAGTCCAAGATTCAGAGTTACCATGATGAGGTTCTTTGTGACATCATTCTAATGGATGTCTACCATTTATTTTTTGGAAGGTTGTGGTAGTTTGATAGGCATGTTGTACATGATGGTCATGCAAATACATACTTTCTGACATGTTGGTGTTTTAAAATGCACAAAAAACTACTAAGCGACAAAAGGCTTAATACCAAGATAATAGTACATACACAACCTAAAGACTAGCCAATTCTTACTTACAATTGCACATGCAAAGTACTTAGACCCAACTTTAACAAAACCACAGATGGTTTTCTGCTCTTTTGGCTCTGCAAAACCAGGGTGGGTATACCCAGGGAGGATTCAAAACTGGAAAACTTGTATGAGGTTTATTCTTAGTTTTATTATGATTCTCTTCTCACAATCCTCCAAACATATACATAATTCCTACTAACTGGATAAACACATCCCATGAAACAGATATGGCCAAGAATTATTCTATAGATCTGCAGATGTCCTTAACAATAGTGGCTAACTGTAGTTAAAACATTCCATGCAGACAAGTGCTAGCCAACTTTGAAGATCTATAGGAAATAAAAATAAAATTTGATTTGATGATGCATTTGAATGACCATTTATAATATATTTCTTCTTCAGCTAAAATAACTTGATCAGTGCCTAATCCATTGGGGTTCCGAGTCTATAGAAAATTCTTAGATCTAATTTGTTGCCTTACAACAAATTCTATCAGCAATTCTTATCAGAATTTATCATTCAAAATCCTTTTCAATACTTAAGGAATCTTATCACGTTCATCAAAGCCTTTATTTAATCCATTGAATTAACATCAATGATAAATAGATATACAACCTAACTAGATTGCATTCAATTGCACAAGCTTTTACTCATACAACATCAAGGTAGATAAGTATTTAAAAGGAGACAAAATTCAGAAAGAACTGATATAGGGAAAGTTCATAATTTGTATTCATTTCCTTTGAAAATGGTATATCCTTTCCAATAGACTCAGAATGGCCTTTAGAAAGAAACATAGCTCATTCTATATTCATGTATTCTAAGAGAATTGACAGAAAAATACATTACAAACTCGCTTTCAAAATTTGGACCAAAAACCAGACTGAGCATAATACTTAGAAGAAATAGAATTTAGACCCTTTTTTAGCCTTGGAATCTCACTTAAATAGTGTGAGATGCAACAAGCTTCAAGCTAAAGAAAGTGACAGGTGTCCTTTTACAAAAATTTGGTAAATTACCCCTTTTCAAAAGAAAACCAAACAAACAAAACAAAACAAATAAAACAGAAGGCAGATGACAGCTGGAGCATAAAATCTTCAATTTTGTTCTTTTCTCTAATTGCCCCCTATTGGTAGTGCTTTGATTTCTACGATTGCTTCCCAGAAAAATATTTCTCTTTTAGTGAGCCAATCACATTCCTTAACTGTTGTTAATTCATCCACAGTTTTCTGCCACCTGGCATCACTAATCACCCTTCCTTCTATGATAAACCTATTCACTTCAGTTTCAATCTTGAAAAGGGTATCAATTAGTTCATTGAAAAGACATTCATCAATACCATCTTGGAGAACGGATACCACTTGTGGCAAGTCTATATTGTGATCAAAAGAATTAGACCACTCATCAAAATCTTTTATCTTATCATTAGAATCAATAATAGAAGGAATCAAAGAATAGAAACCATTTGTTAGCATTTTCAATTTGCTTTGAATTACTGCCAGCTTCCCTGTGAAGATTTTTAGTAATTCTTTCACTTTGTTCATACCCTCCTTCATAGTAATAACTTTATCTGGGAGATCTGGCTTCTTGGCTAGCAAGGGTATCAACCTATCAAAAAATTGCATATATGGTCCCCACTGTTGAAAAATAGGCTCAAGCCATCTAACTGCACCCATGCATACCTGTTCTGCAGATTGTAGACTGATGAATGTATTATAAGTATCCTAAGATATTCTTTTTAGAATGCTGATTCTATGATTTAATACATTCATAAAAGCATTTTTCTTGGTATTCTTGTCAACTTGGGAAACTTCTGTTTCCACACTAATCACAAGCACTGACACTATTGTTCCCATAAGTATTTCTTCTATTTGGGCCTCTAATTCTACTACGTGCCTTCTTTCTTCCTCTTGCCTTGGTGCATGCTCTGCCTCTGTTGCTATCTTGAGCTATTCTTTGAGGGATTTTATTTTTGTTTCCAAAATCTTAATTTTTTCCTCCAACTCCTCTATTCTTTGTTTCTATACATGGCTCATTTTGAGCTCTTCTTCATATGTTCTCCTAATATCAAGGCATTCATTGAACATTGCAGCTAACTTATCTTCAATTTCATCAACCTTTTCCTCATTCATAAGAACAAAATGTTTTACTAAACTGGAGATTTCCTTCCCAGCAGTGCTCTCCAATGTCCACACAATCATATTGCCCTAAGTAGTTTCTTCTATATCCATCATCTTAGGCTTCTTGGTGTCAGGGGCCACACTCCATACTGCTAGGGTTTTAGTGTCCACATTAAAACTTGACCCTCTTTTAAAGCCTTCACTGCTAGTGGCTTCATAACTGATGGCCTTATCTTGTCTTCTCAATATCCCAATGTGGTATTAGAATCATGCCACTCCTATGTACTAATTCCCTAGCTTCTGCAACAGTCATTGTTTCACTTTTAGGGTCATAAGCCAATAGTTTTTCAACTAACTCTTTTTTTTTTTTGGATCTTCTCCTGGCATGAGACTCAATGTGAGTTCATTTTGTTTGATTTTATAGAGAAAAATTTTAAATTCTAATGATTTAATAAAATCATCATCTTCCATGAATTTCTCAGATTGAATGAGCCTGTCATCCAATCTTGATGCTACAATTTGCATGTCTGTAGAAGCTTTTCCTGCTTTAGTAGCCCTTTGGTGAAAATAATTTTTCCTAATATCAGAAAAATACTCACTACTTCCATACATGACTTGTATAGCTCTTATTACCACCTTTTTAGGGATGTGCATTGTCTTTTGTCTTTTATTTTCTTGTGGCACCCAGGCTAAAGTTAATAGCTGCTCTTCTTCTAAATCAATTTCTAATTGTGTATCTGATTCAGGGGATTCTCTATTTACAATGGCTTCTTCTCCCTCTAGCTCATGAGGCATTTGTAACATAATATGGTCAAAATTCTCAATCATTTTCCTCAAATTATTAGGATATAGAAATTCTGTATAAAAACCCTTAAAATCAGGGTTGGTCCTCTTCAAAGCATTCTCCACTTTCCTTATTTCTTCATACTTCCTCAATAACTCATCTGCCTCCCCTATTGCTACTATGTTGGCAATTAGGTCCTCTACAAGGATAGGCTTACTTGGAGGCAGAACAAAACCCCTAATGGCCTTAACCTTGTTTGCAATATAACTGTCAAGATCATACATCCTATAGGGCCCAGTAGAAAATTTATACTGACCTAAATAGTCACTTAATTCCTCAAAATCATTCTTGCCTATTTCAAAGTATCCTACCTTAAAGGTTCTACATACAGAAGTAGGCTTATGTAAAGAGCGAGGGATCATTTCTTTATTCATCAATAAGAATTGCCAAAAGAATTCAATAATGGCCAATCTAGGGGGTAGATATTTAGGCAATAGATGAGGAGGCTGTGGGCATGCAAAAACTATGATTAAAGTACATTCTTTAAAAAAACATATGATTCCCCAGTTATGATCTAATTTTGTTTTTTCATCTAAGAAAGAGGGCCTAAGAAGAGTCTTCAAAACATTGGGTGCCCTAAAGAAAGTATGATCTAGCTGCCTCGTAATAACAGAACTGAACAAATTGAAAAAAACTAAGGCATTTGAATAGAAGAAATCTTTATGCCAAATACGAGTCCAGAGTTGCACAAGTAACTCACCAAATTCATCAGAAGTTTGATCAATGAAGTCTCCACTGATGTACCCAATGTTTCTATATAGGATAAGGTGCATTAATAATGAATAATGGTGGAACTTGAAGTCTTTCAGCTCTCCTTTCTTAGCGTCACAAATCTGCATGTGCATACTGTCAATGATAAAGGCCACATAATCATACTCCTTATGATGAAAAGGATCATTTATGTCTCATGCCATTAGAAAAAGAGAACCATATACACAATCCTTTGGACCATCACTTCCCAATACTTTTTGTAACCCATACATTGTGTTTTTGAAATAATTTTTGAACCTACTCAAAGATAAAAAGTCTCCCACCTTTTTTGGAATTAACCCTGCCTTCTTAACTCTGTAAGGAATGTGCGGTAGCATGACATTGTTTACAAAATAGGTTTTATTCCTAGCAAATTTTCCTTGTAATACTGCAATGTCAATAGGTACATCCATTTGTCCCATCAATCCAAAAGCCTCAATAAAAGAAGTTATGTCTAATGTAAATAATGCACTCCCATTATGCCTGTGGAAAGTCCTGGTTATTGGATTGTATGAATTTATTAGGGCTTCAAAAGATCAACATCAACGAATAGTTCTGGGAAAATTAATTTTGCCATATTTCTATTCCATGGGTTACATACTGACACATTCTCTACTCTATTCTGATAAAAGTACATGAAAAGATCATAACTAGTAATTCTAGGACATTTAGCATCTCGAACAAAAGCATAAGGGTCTCTAAATATATGATCATTTGCAAAAATTGCATTTGACGACCCTGGAAGGAGTTTTAGCCAGTCTTTTGCATGCTTGTTTGGTTTTCTAACCCTTGTCTTCTTTTCTATTTTGATAGCAAATTTATTCCTTTTTCCGTCTAGTGTGACTTCTACCACATCATCACCCTCATCCTCAACTTTGAATTCTTCTGCGTGCACCTCTTCAACTTCTTGGTCGGCCATTTTTTTTTACTATACTTTGAATTCTTCTGTAATTTTACAAGATACACAGAGCTCTGTAGCTTTCAGAACTTTAGAACAGCATAGAAACAAGCTTCTTGAGGCTGGCAATTCAATTAAATCCTTCATGTTTTAATTATATATCTGCCAACCTTTTTAATAAATTTATCATGCATGAGCTTTAAAACTTATGATCGCAGGTTGCCATTAGGATATATCAGCCACAAAATTGGATTCTGATGTACTTTTCAAAGCCTTTATTTTCTTGGCTACAGTAATTTTGTCCTTTTTTGCTTATTTGTCATGACACATCAGAGGTTCTTTCTTATATTACTATCTTTCATTCTTACGCTGAGTCAAACCTTCAATCTTCGTGATGCCAAAAATATTCTCGATGGATCTCTACGCTCACTCAGAGAGGCTTCAAAATGCCCTAATCGTAGAAACGTAATGATGCTTTTACACTATTTTGCAAATCCCTTTTACGTTCCTATGGCGCCTCTTATCCCATAGGATCTCAAGCCCTTTTACTGTATATTTCTACTTTTACATTTTAAGCTTCTTCCGTATAAGCATAAAGATCCTTAACTTAGCCTTCTTATCTTTTACGCTTATACGTAACCCTTTACACTGGAACATCAAAAACATTTCTACTAACATCTCCATCCTTTCGATTCAACATTCCTCATGTGAGCATAAAACCCTCACTCAGGCTGTCCTTCTATCCTTTATGCTCCTACATGCACGTATCTGCAGAGACCTTGGAAATTCCCTCTATGTTGCTCTGCTTACTTCATTTCCTAGGACATCGTAAGGCTTCAAAATTTATCTTCCACTCTTACGACTTAGCTTCATTCGTATCACCGGAGAGCCCTCTCAATTTCTATTGTGGTCTCATGTTTTCCTTTTATCGTATAAGCATAAAGCCCTTTTTCTTATCAAAAACTTAAGTCATGTGCCACGAGGGATGGGCCCATGTAACATAAATGTTGTGCCTCCATCTGATTTGCTGCAAATGGGCCCTTCTGACACTACAATAGGTCCCACATGATTCCTTTACCGCTAAAACAAAGCTTTACGATCGTCTGCAAACCCAAGAATCGTAGACACGTAAAAACCATGGAACCTTGCCTCCATCCTTACAAAAAATCCTTTATTCGTAACATTGTAATACCGTCGTGTGCCCTTCAAATCATGCTTTATGCCTTTATGCTACCCATTGAAACATAAAGGCATAGATCACACTACAGGCTTCCCCGCTCCTTCGCTCAAGGTGTTCACTCATAAGCCCATAACAAGAGCTTTTCAAAGTGCGATAAATCCTTTACGCCTCTTTGTTGTATTAGAAAGCATGGCCACAAAAACTAAAAGAAAAAGGCATTCTATTGTTACGTGAAACCTCACATCGTAAGAATGTAAAGGATTAACTTAAAACATTTTACCACTCCTTTTGAGAAATTCAAAAGGGATGCCATCAATTTCAGACCTGGGACAATTTCATGGCTATTTTAGGAGATCAACCTGGAGAAATCAATAGACTCTAATAACACATGAAATAGGGCAAGACTAGGGTAACCTAAAAAATCAAATGATTTCTCACCATAATTTTTTTTAAAAAAATTGCAAGTGTGAAAAATCAGACCAACAGTGGCTCTATCTGGGGATGATAGACTACTTGAGTCTATGCAAGAAATCAGAATCTATGGGAGAGTAGACCACATATTTGGTAAGATGACAACTTCTTCAGAGAGCACTGATCAACACATAAAAACAAGGAACTAGACTTCACAAGGATACATACAAGGACTTACAGAAACAAAAATGATAGGAAACCCTAAAACTACTATTCATGGAGAAAATAAGTATTTTTTAAGAAAAATACTTCTTCAAGAACTATCCATGAACTAGCAATTCAAGAATATTGTCAAATACATCTTTGAGTATATAAGAATCTTCACCCCAAGTATTTTCAATTAGATATGGGCCTAAACAAATAGGATCAAATTTGCCATGTTTTCCTTTATCCTCAATTCTGGCATTCCACATCAGGACTAAATCTCCATGTTCAAACTTTCTGCTTACAGTTCTTCTATCATAGAGTGTTTTCTCTTGCAATTGCAGCTTTTGATTCTTTAGAGATGCTTCTCTTCTGGTTTCTGCCAATCCTACCAATTCATCCATTCTTTCTTGCATTTCATCTGTAGTATCTTGATCATACAGCTGGATGTAATTGTAGAGTCTCATCAAGTTGTTCTGAGGCATTTTGGCTTGAATCCCATACACTAAATCAAATGGAGCTACGCCAATTGCTTTCTTTACAGTTACTCTATCAGCCCATATTTCCAACTATAACTTGGAATCCCATGCCTTTTTACTATCATCTAAGGTTCTCTTAATGACCTTCAACAGGCTCTTATTTGTGGACTTAGCTTGTCCATTCCCTTTTGGATGATATGGAGCAGATGATAACCTTGTCTTTCCATATTTATCACAAAACTTGATGAACTCCTCAAATCTGAAGCACATAGCATTATCTATTACAATTCTCTGTGGACATCCAAATCTAGAAATAATATTATTCAATAGGAAATTATTTACCACTTTACTTGTTGCATTTCTTGTGGGGATAGCCTCTACCCATTTTGTAAAGTAGTCAATAGCAACCAAAATCCAAGAATAGCCAGTGCTAGACTTGGAGAAAATCTCTCCTATGAAGTCTAGACCCCATTGTTGAAAAGGTGCTTGAATCTCCATTGGCTTCAATGGAGTATTTCATGAGAATTTCAGCTTTCTAGCAAACCTCTGACAAGGATCACCTTTCCTAACCATAACTTGAGCATCCTTAAATAGAGAAGGCCACTAGAATCTAGCCCTCATCATCTTATGTGTAGTAGTTTTGGCCATATAGTGCCCCCCACATACTCCAGCATGCATTTCGTTCAAAACCTCCTTTGCCTTTTCTTTATCAAAACACTTCAACAGAACTCCCTCAAAATTTCTCCACCATAGGTTATTTTGGACATTTATATACCTGATGGCTTGCAATTTAGTATTCCTCTTTTCATTTTCAGGCAGATGGGGAGGAGCTTCCATATGTTGCAAGTAATATATGACATTGGTGTACCAATCGCATTAGTCCATGTCACATAAGTCAGCTCTGAGATCATCATTTATCAGATTTATCTTATTAGCCTCTAGATTAGTTTTAGCCATAAGTTTGGCCAAACCTTGACCTCTTACTAACTTTGTTATTTGTATATCAATGTTAAATTCTTGGATTCTATTGATCCATCTACACCTCCTATCTGATACTTCCTGTTGAGAGAATATATTCTTGACTGCAGCACTAGGTACAAAAGCGATAACAGTAGCACCTACAAAGTAACTTCTGAAAGCTTTTATAGCCTTTACCAAAGCATATGCTTGCTTTTCATTTATTTCATACTTCAATTCAGTAGGCTGCAGTGACTTGCTGAAAAAGGCAATCGGCTGCTCATATCCTTCTTGATTCTTCTGCAATAAGATTGTTGCTACAGTATGGAATGATGCAAAAGAGAAAATATGCATGGGTTTTGCATAATCTGGGGTCCTCAGCACTGGAGCATTCTTTATTGTAGTTTTTATATCTTGGAATGCTTGTGAAGGTTCACCATTCCAATCCATAATGGCTCTCTTCTTGAGCATCTTTGAGATGGGTCTACTGATTTTAGAAAAAATTGTAACAAATCTTCTTAGAAAATTGACTTGGCCAAAAAGGGAGTAAATTCCTTTCACATTTTTTGGTTTGGGGAATTTGTCAATAGCTACTACCCTTTTAGGATCTATTTTTACCCCATCCTTAGACACTATGTGTCCTAATAATTTTCCTTCTTTGACCCCGAATGTGCATTTCTTTGGGTTTGAAGATACTCCATATTCCAAGGCTTTTGATAAAGATTTTTTCCAAATGTTTGCAGTCATCTTCTGCCTTATTAGAATATGTTGTAAGATCATCCTAGTACACAACCATAAATTTGTCAATATACTCATGAAATGCTACATCCATGGCTCTTTGGAAGGTAGCTCCTGCATTAATCAAGCCAAAAGGCATCCTTACATACACATATGTTACCCATGGGGTTGTGAAGGCTGTCTTGAACTGTTCACTTTCTTTTACTAGAACTTGATTGTATCTAGAGAACACATCCATCATTGACATTAATTCAAAGCCAGTCACTTGCTACAACATGGCTTCCATATTAGGTAAGCCATAATTGTCTTTTAGAGATGCAATGTTTAAATTTCTAAAATCAACACAAAGCCTAATATCTCTATTCTTCTTCTTGACAGGAACCAAGTTTGAAACCCAGGTGGAATGCCTGATTGGTTTGATTATCCCACCATCTCTTAGTTTTGTCAATTCTTCTTGCATTTTTTGGGCAAGGGTAGGATTGATTGGTCTTTATTTTTGCCTAAAAGGTCTTACATTTTCCTTCAATGGTATGACATGTTGGAACAGATCCTCCCTGTAAGCCTTAAGGTCATCATATGACCAGGCAAAAACATGTCTGTATTTTCTAAGTAGGTCAATCAATGTTTTCCTTATTTCAACAGGAAGATTTTGGCCAATATAAACCCTTTTAGGAACTTCATCAGTACCCAAGTTTATTTCTTCTAACTCCTGAGGTTTGGGGTCCTTTACTCCTAATTTTACTCTGTCTTGGTTATCAAAAATATTTTCCAAGACTACTAACCCCTTCGACATCTTATTTGTTTTCAATTACATTATCTCTTGACCAAAAATGGTTTCCTTCCCATTTATGGTTTCAATCAGTCCAGTGCAATCCATCTCCTGACCATGGTACTTATCTTCATTTAACAAAAAAATTGTAATATCTTTGTCATCTTCAAAAACCTGCCAATTTTCAATGTTGTCAGGTATGGAAGGTCTATTTTGCACCTCAATCTGGGAGATTCCTTCAAATGATATCTCCTTTGGCTTGATTGCTACATTTGCTAACAGATCAACCATCTTATTTTGGGTCCTATCTCTCCATGAGATCCCAAATGCATCAAAGAATTCTATCTGATCCCAAACTGCATTTATATATTGTTTCAATCTCTTATTCTTGGATGAGTAAGTTCCTTTGATCTAAGAGATAATTAGTTAAGAATCCCCTATGACACATAATTTCTTAATTTTATGATGTATGGCAACTTTGAGTCCTAACAACATGCTTCATATTTTGCAATATTATTAGTGCAGGAAAATTTCAAGGTGAATGAATACCTAAAAGTGTTATTCTTAGGGGATACAAAGACTAGACCTGCCTGTGCACCCTCTTTAGAACTAGCCCCATCAAAGAACATTGTCCATAATTTTGGTGAATTCATGCAACATTCAACTTTATTTTGGATGATAGCAGGTAAGTTTTCAACTTCCTGAATAATTAATTCGGCCCTAAAAACATTAATCCCAGTATCTAGGAAACAAGTGGTATCTTTGTCAATTTCTTCATCGAAAATGTGGTTAACCCTTGGTTCCCTATTTACCCTGACAGCTTTGGCCCCTATATGAAAAGTGGCATAAGTAAGATCACATTGCAGGCTTCCCCCCATGGCAGAACTCCATTTTCTAGAGAGTAACATTTCGTAGTGTGGAGGTATATCTACCACAAGGACAGACATGGTTAATTCTACTTCAGGATATACAGCCAGTTTGAATGGTAAGGCATTTATGGTACCTATGACTGGGACTTCCCTAGCATCCATCCCTCTGCATCTGTCCTGCTTGGTATCCACCTTCAATCCTAAGGCTTCCATTACTTTGAAAGGCATTATAGTGTTGGAAGCTCCTGAGTCTATCATGCAATTTTTTAAGGTCTTCCCTTTTATGATTAGACTGAGGAAAAAAGGATCAATATCTTCTATGAATGCCACTGAGGAATCATCTAGAAATATTTGAGGAATCTGGGATATGAAACCACTGTCCTCTATTACTAATGGGGTTTGTTGGGATATAGTTTGATCTACAATAATATTATTTTTTGCTATTCCACCCAACCATGACAAAGCCTTATTCTTATGCTCTTCAATTCTAAAAAGTTCAGAAAAGGGCACTTTTACAGTAATTTGAGATAACATGGATATCATATCAACAGGTTCAACCTTAGTAGGTTTTACAATAGTGCCTAGAATCAAAATCTTTTGAGCAGTAGGTACCATATTTTTCTTGATAACATCAAGTTCTGATTTCTTTGGTTGCACAATTGGTTTTGTTGATTCACTTATCTGAAATTGAACCTTCTTCTTTGGTTCCCATTTCTTACCCTTGTTCTCCTTGATCTTAGGCACATCTACATTGACTTTCTTGTTTTGATCATTCATCTTATCAGTGATGTCTTTGACGAAAACACTAGATGGCCTTCCTGCATCATTATTTATTGCTCTATTTCTCAAATTATAATTACTATGGACTTGTGAAATCATTTCTGCTGTAATTTAGTCAATTTCCTTCTTGGAGGGCATTCTTAAACTTGTGAGACCTACATCAGAAAATGTATTGCATACCTTATCTATATCATACCCTTTATCATCTGAAAGCACTTGCTGATGATGTAGCTGGTAAGCAATTCTCTGGCTAGTTATATCATTTTCAAGCTCTTCTGAATCAGAATCTATCAAGTCATCACACATGTTCACCATATTGCAACTTATATCATCATGGGTTTTGTCTTCAGTTTCTTCTTCAGGTTGCACTCCTTGAGCTTGGGCAAATGACTGAGCAACAACACAATAATCAACAGAATGAGGTGATTGGCATATAATGCACCATGGTACATCATTAGTCATATTTACAGTGTTCCTTTGTAGGAGATCTGGAGTACCCTTATCCTTCACATTGTGGGTCTGGTTGGGAACTAGCTTACCATCTTTCCACTGAGTGGTGTAAGGGTAATTTTGCATCCTATGCTACCTATTGAAATTTTTTTTATTCACAGGGGGTCTTTCAGCAACATTTGGCTTATTGAAATTAGTGGGATTCATTTTCTTGAGCATTTCTAAAACCTGGCCTATAGTAGGTTCTTCGAGCTTCTTCCCTATAGGAGTTTTTTCACCCTCCCTTTTATTATTGTTCTTAGGATTAAAAAGATTAGGATCATCCCTCCTACCTAGTTTTCCAAATGCCTTCCTATTATTCTCTATATTTACTGCAACTTTATAGGCATCTCTTAAAGTTTTAGGATCCTTATCCCTCAATTGATTAGCCATTTTGCTATCAAAAACATTGAAATAGGTTGTGAGACAAACATCTTCATTTAACCTCATAACTTGAAAAATTTTGTACATACCTTTCTGAAATCTCACATTGAAATCAAATGTGGACTCATTTGGATTCTTCTTGATATTGTTGAACTCGTTCAACATGAATCCTGCATTAGTGTTGTCCCCATATTGTTTCTTGAACAAATTCTCCAAATCACAGGTAATACTGTCATCAAGCAACCTCCTAAACCAATCCCTTGCATCCTCTATTAGTGAATGCACAAACAATTTCATTACCATGTCTTCATGTTCAACTTCATAATCATTCAACATATCAATGAAAATCCTCAAATGTTCTTCATCAGGGGACTCTAACAATTAGTGAATGCACAAACAATTTCATTACCAGGAACATTTGAAGTACTAGCTATAATAGCTTGACTTAGGGGAGCATCTTGGGATTGTTGAGGTGGGACAAATGGGACTTGGGTGCCAATATTGGAAGATGAGGTAGGAGTAGATTGGGGTACTCCCTGAGTTGAAATTGTGGGACCACTAACTGGTGCAGGATTTGTAGGTAGGATAGACAAATTGGGCCATGAAGCCAATGCAAAATTAGACTTTATGAATTGGATTTTCCTTCTAGTTTCTGTAGCTTGAGCTTCATTCTCAACCTTTTCAAGTTCTTTTGCAAGATCTTACCTCTCTTTTTGAGCCTTCTCAAGATCTAGATCTAATTTTGACATGGAGGGTTGCATAGGTTTGCTTGGTATAGCTTGAGGCTCATTTATTTGGATTCCTATAGCCTTGCCTTTCCCTTTATCTGGAGCTTTTGCAGTGGGCTCTACAGGATCCACTTGAACAGGTTTATAGGCTTGGACTTGAGCAATAACTGATTCTTGCCTTTGATTTAGGTGTTTCTCCTATTCTTGAACTTTAGCTCTCAGATTATCAACATCTCCAAAAACATCCTTATGGAGAGTTGTGGTATTCTCTTCTAACTTTTTATTTTGCTCTTTCAAAGCAACCATCCTTCTTAGCAGAGCATCTCTTTCTATTATGGCATCCAAGATGGCTTGCTCCTTCTCTTTTTCAAGACGAATGTGTTTAGCTTCTTCCTCAACAATCCATTTCTTCAAAAATTCTATTTCAAACTACACTTCTTTAGGATCTGTAGAAGTTGCATCGAAATCAGCAGGGTCATCCAGATCTATAAGGTTTGGTTCTACATATGGGGCTAGTCTAGGATTAAAAGGATTATCAGATGAACTCCTAAATCCTAGCCTATAATTCATATCTGTTACAGGATCTGGTCTTAATGAAGCAATTCCCATAGTAGACACGTCTTTGTCTTGAAAAACTCTCTCATCTAGTAATGGGGTACTGAAAATGCCTCCTAAGAGTCTTGTAGTTTCAGATTCAGAGCTAAGCGAAGAAGACTCTCTTCCTATTACTGGTTGATAATGGGAATTGATGGATGCACTACCTCTGGGTTTCCAAGTAGGATTTGGATCTGTCTTTTTCTTATTTTGGTTCTTCCTACCACCTTGGGGTAAATCAATATACATTGATACATCGGGATTGGCTCTCATGTAAGCTCTTGTGTTTTTTCTCTTGTCAGCTATATTCACCTTTTGTTACAAAAAAAACTAGCTTCAAAACCTTGACTGAGTTGCCACCCTATTTCGGGAAAATATATAATGACACTTTTTCTGACCAAAGGAAAACAATACACAAGTAGGAACAAAAATATCTGGCACAGACAGACCAATCACTGATGTCGTAAGACTGTAACTCTTGCTTGTTAGATAAGACACTTGGATAGGCTGGATACGTCAGTGTGTAGCAATGGTACTTGGGCTCGATCTTCTTTAAAATTCTCAAGGTTTGACACTAAAAGATTCCATTATAACCACAAACAAAACATAGATCACATGACACACGTACACAGCAGGACCAAAGAAACTATAGTACTTTTCACAGATGTGTTGGACAACTCCCCAGCAGAGTCGCCATTTTCTTGGTGTTTTAAAATGCACAAAAACCTACTAAGTGACAAAAGGCTTAATACCAAGATAACAGTACATACACAACCTAAAGACTAGCCAATTCTTACTTACAATTGCACATGCAAAGTACTTGGACCCAACTTTAATAAAACCACAAATGGTTTTCTGCTCTTTTGGCTCTGCAAAACTAGGGCGGGTATACCCAGGGATGATTCAAAACTGGAAAACTTGTATGAGGTTTATTCTTAGTTTTATTATGATTCTCATCTCACAATCCTCCAAACATATACATAATTCCTACTAACTAGATAAACACATCCCATGAAATAGATATGGCCAAGAATTCTTCTATAGATCTGAAGATGTCCTTAACAATAGTGGCTAACTGTAGTTAAAACATTCCATGTAGACAAGTGTTGGCCAACTTTGAAGATCTACAGGAAATAAAAATAAAATTTGATTTGATCATGCATTTGAATGACCATTTATAATATATTTCATCTTCAGCTAAAATAACTTGATCAGTGCCTAATCCATTGGGGTTCAGAGTCTATAGCAAATTCTTAGATCTAATTTGTTGCCTTACAACAAATTCTATCAGCAATTCTTATCAGAATTTATCATTCAAAATCCTTTTCAATACTTAAGGAATCTTATCACATTCATCAAAGCCTTTATTTAATCCATTGAATTAACATCAATGATAAATGGATATACAACCTGACTAGATTGCATTCAATTGCACAAGCTTTTACTCATACAACATCAAGGTAGCTAAGTATTTAAAAGGAGACAAAATTCAGAAAGAACTGATATGGGGATAGTTCATAATTTGTACTCATTTCCTTTGAAAATGGTATATCCTTTGCAATAGACTCAGAATGGCCTTTAGAAAGAAATATAGCTCATTCTATATTCATGTATTCTCAGAGAATTGATAGAAAAATACATTACAAACTTGCTTTCAAATTTTTGACCAAAATCTAGACTAAGCATAATACTTAGAAGAAATAGAATTCGGACCCTTTTTTAGCCTTGGAATCTCACTTAAATAATGTGAGATGCAACAAGCTTTAGGCTAAAGAAAGTGACAGGTGTCCTTTTACAAAAATTGGGTAAATTACCCCTTTTCGAAAAAAAATTGAACAAACAAAACAAAACAAATAAAACAAAAGGTAGATGACAGCTGGAGCATAAAATCTTCAATTTTGTCCTTTTCTCTAACTGCTCCCTGTTGGTAGTGCTTTGATTTCTGCGATTGCTTCCCAAACAAATATTTATCTTTTAGTGGGCCAATCACATTCCTTAAGTTTTGTTAATTCATCCACAATTTTCTGCCACCTGGCATCAGTAATCACCCTTCCTTCTACAATAAACCTATTTACTTCAATTTCAATCTTGAAAAGGGTATCAATTAGTTCATTGAAAATACATTCATCAATACTATCTTGGAGAATGGATACCACTTGTGGCAAGTCTATAATGTGATCAAAAGAATTAGACCACTCATCAAAATCTTTTAACTTATCATCGGAATCAATAACAGAAGGAATCAAAGAATAGAAACCATTTGTTAGCATTTTCAATTTGCTTTGAATTACTGCCAGCTTCCCTGTGAAGATTTGTAATAATTCTTTCACTTTGTCCATACCCTCCTTCATAGTAATAACTTTATCTAGGAGATCTGGCTTCTTGGCTAACAAGGGTATCAACCTATCAAAAAATTGCATATATGGTCCCCACTATTGAAAAATAGGCTCAAGCCATCTAACTGCACCCATGCATACCTGTTCTGCAGATTGTAGACTGATGAATGTATTATAAGTATCCTGAGATATTCTTTTCAGAATGCTGATTCTATGATTTAATACTTTCATCAAAGCATTTTTCTTGGTATTCTTTTCAACCTGGGAAACTTTTGTTTCCACAATAATCACAGGCACTGACACTGTTGTTCCCATAAGTATTTCTTTTGTTTGGGCCTCTACTTCTACTACGTGCCTTCTTTCTTCCTCTTGCCTTGGTGCATGCTCTGCCTCTGATGCTATCTTGAGCTATTCTTTCAGGGATTTTATTTATGTTTCTAGAATCTTAATTTTTTCCTCCAACTCCTCTATTCTTTGTTTCTGTACATGGCTCATTTTGAGCTCTTCTTCATATGTTCTCCTAATATCAGGATATTCATTGAATATTGCAACTAACTTATCTTCAATTTCATCAACCTTTTCCTCATTCATAAGAGCAAAATGTTTTACCAAACTGGAGATTTCCTTCCCAGTAGTGCTCTCCAATGTCCACACAATCATATTGCCCTAAGCAGTTTCTTCTATATCCATCATCTTAGGCTTCTTGGTGTCAGAGGCCACACTCCATACTGCTAGGGTTTTAGTGTCCACATTAAAACTTGACCCTCTTTTAAAGCCTTCACTGCTAGTGGCTTCATAACTGATGGCCTTATCTTGTCTTCTCATTTGGTCCAACACAAAGGCTTTCTCAATATCCCAATGTGGTATTAGAATCATGCCACTCCTATGTACTAATTCCCTAGCTTCTACAACAGTCATTGTTTCACTTTCAGGGTCATAAGCCAATAGTTTTTCAACTAACTCTTTATTTTTTTCTGGATCTTCTCCTGGCATGAGACTCAATGTGAGTTCATTTTCTTTGGTTTTATAGAGAAAACTTTTAAATTCTGATGATTTAATAAAATCATCATCTTCCATGAATTTCTCAGATTGAATGAGCCTGTCATCCAATCTTGATGCTGCAATTTGCATGTTAGTAGAAGCTTTTCCTACTTCAGTAGCCCTTTGGTGAAAATAATTTTGCCTAATATCAAAAAAATACTCACTACTTCCTTACATGACTTGTATAGCTCTTCTTACCACCTTTTCAGGGATGTGCATTGTCTTTTGTCTTTTATTTCCTTGTGGCACCCAAGCTGAAGTTGATGGCTGCTCTTCTTCTAAATCAATTTCTAATTGTGTATCTGGTTCAGGGGATTCTTTATTTACAATGGCTTCTTCTCCCTCTGGCTCATGAGGAATTTGTAACATAATATGGTCAAAATTCTCAATCATTTTCCTCAGATTATTAGGATATGGAAATTCTGTATAAAAACCCTTAAAATTAGGGTTGGTCCTCTTCAAAGCATTCTCCAGTTTCCTTATTTCTTCATACTTCCTCAATAACTCATCTGCCTCCCCTATTGCTACTATGTTGGCAATTAGGTCCTCTACAGGGATAGGCTTACTTGGAAGTAGAACAAAACCCCTAATGGCCTTAACCTCATTTTAAATATAACTGTCAGGATCATACATCCTATAGGGCCCAATAGCAAATTTATACTGACCTAAATAGTCACTTAATTCCTCAAAAGCATTCTTTCCTATTTCAAAGTCTCCTACCTTAAAGGTTCTACATGAAAAAGTAGGCTTATGCAGAGAGGGAGGGATCATTTCTTTATTCATCAATAAGAATTGCCAAAAGAATTCAATAATGGCCAATCTAGGGGGTAGATATTTAGGCAATAGATGAGGAGGCTATGAGCATGCAAAAACTCTGATTAAAGTACATTCTTTAAACAAACATATGCTTGCCCAGTTATGATCTAGTTTTTTTTTTTCATCTAAGAAAGAGGGCCTAAGAAAAGTCTTCAAAACATTGGGTGCCCTAAAGAAAGTATGATCTAGCTACCTCAGAATAACAGAACTGAACAAATTGAAAAAAACTAGGGCATTTGAATAGAAGAAATCTTTATGCCAAATATGAGTCCAGAGTTGCATAGGTAACTCACCAAATTCATCAAAAGTTTGATCAATGAAGTCTCCACTGATGTACCCAATGTTGCTATATAGGATAAGGTGCATCAATAATAAATAATGGTGGAACTTGAAGTCTTTCAGGTCTCCTTTCCTAGCGTCACAAATCTGCATGTGGATACTGTCAATGATAAAGGCCACATAATCATACTCCTTATGATGAAAAGGATCCTTTATGTCGCATGCCATCAGAAAAAGAGAACCATATACACAATCCTCTGCACCATCAGTTCCCAATAATTTGTGCAACCCATACACTGTGTTTTTGAAATAATTTTTGAACCTACTCAAAGGTAAAAAGTCTCCCACCTTTTTTGGAATTAACCCCACCTTCTTAACTCTGTAAGGAATGTGCGGTAGCATGACATTGTTTACAATATAGGTTTTATTCCTAGCGAATTTTCCTTGTAAGTCTGTAATGTCAATAGGTAAATCCATTTGTCCCATCAATCCAAAAGCCTCAATAAAGGAAGTTATGTCTAATGTACATAATACACTCCCATTATGCCTGTGGAAAGTCCTGGTTACTGGATTGTATGAATTTATTAGGGCCTTCAATAGATCAACATCAACAAACACTTTTGGGAAAATTAATTTTTCCATATTTCTATTCCATGGGTTACATATTGGCACATTCTCTACTCTATTCTGATAAAAGTACATGAAAAGATCATAACCAGTAATTCTAGGACATTCAGCATCTCGAACAAAAGCATAAGGGTCTCTGAATATATGATCATTTGCAAAAATTGCATTTGACAACCCTGGAAGGAGTTTGAGCTAGTCTTCTGCATGCTTGTTTGGTTTTCTAACCCTTGCCTTCTTTTCTATGTTGATAGCATATTTCTTCCTTTTTCCTTCTGGTGTGACTTCTACCACATCATCACCCTCGTCCTCGACTTCAAATTCTTCTGCGTGCACGTCTTCAACTTCTTGGTTGGCCATTTTTTTTTTTACTATACTTTGAATTCTTCTACAATTTCATAGGATACATAGAGCTCTGTAGCTTTAAAAACTTCAGAAAAGCACAGAAACAAGCTTCTTGAGGCTGGCAATTCAATTAAATCCTTGATGTTTTAATTTTATATCTGCCAACCTTTTTAATAAATTTAGCATGCATGAGCTTTAAAACTTATGATCCCAGGTCACCATCAGGATATATCAGCCGCAAAATTGGATTCTGATGTACTTTTCAAAGCCTTATTTTGCTTGGTTACAGTAATTTTGTCCTTTTTTGCTTATCTGTTGTGACACATAAGAGGTTCTTTCTTATATGACTATCTTTCATTCTTACGCTGAGTCGAACCTTCAATCTTCATGATGCCGAAAATGTTCTCGATGGATCTCTATGCTCACTCAGAGAGGCTTCAAAATTCCCTAATCGTAGGAACATAATGATGCTTTTACACGATTTTGCAAATCCCTTTTACATTCCTATGGCGCCTCTTACCCTATAGGATCTCAAGCCCTTTTACTGTATATTTCTGCTCTTACAATTTAAGCTTCTTCCATATAAGCATAAAGATCCTTAACTCGGCCTTGTTATCTTTTACGCTTATACGTAACCCTTTACATCGAAACATCGAAAACCTTTCTACTAACATCTTCATCCTTTCGATTCAACATTCCTCGTGTGAGTGTAAAACCATCACTCAGGCCGTCCTTCTATCCTTTACGCTCCTACATGCACGTATCTGCGAAGACCTTGGAAATTCCCTCTATGTTGCTCTGCTTACTTCATTTCTTGGGACACCGTAAGGCTTCAAATTTTATCTTCCACTCTTACGACTTAGCTTCATTCGTATCACCAGAGAGCCCTCTTAACTGCTATTGCGGTCTCACATTTTCCTTTTATCGTATAAGTGTAGAGCCCTTTCTCTTATCAAAAGCTTAAGTCATGTGCCACGAGGGATGCGCCCATCTGACATAAATGTCGTGCCTCCATCTAATTCACTGCAACTGGGCCCTTCTAACACTACAACAGGTCCCACATGATTCCTTTACCGCTAAAACAAAGCTTTACGATCGTTCACAAACCCAAGAATCGTAGACACGTAAACACCATGGAACCTTGCCTCCGTCCTTATGAAAAATCCTTTATTCATAACACTGTAATACCCTCGCGTGCCCTTCAGATCATGCTTTATGCCTTTACGCTACGCATTAAAATGTATAGGCGTAGATCACACTACAGGCTTCCCCACTCCTTTGCTCAAGGTGTTCACTCGTAAGCTCGTAACAAGAGCTTTTCAAAGCATGATAAATCCTTTACACCTCTTCATTGTATTAGAAAGTGTGGCCATGGAAACTAAAAGAAAAAGGCATTTCGTTGTTACGTGAAACCTCACACCATAAGACCGTAAAGGACTAACTTAAAACATTTTACCACTCCTTTTGAGAAATTCAAAAGGGATGCCATCAATTTCAGACCTAGGACAATTTCATGGCTATTTTAGGAGATCAACTTGGAGAAATCAATAGACTCTAATAACACATGAAACAGGGAAAGACTAGGGCAACCTAAAAACTCAAATGATTTCTCACCATAATTTTCAAAAAAAAATTTGCAAGTGTGAAAAATCAGACCAACATGACAAAGGATGGAGTTTGCCACAAACTAAAGCCCTTGATAAAGGAAGGTGAAAAGGTATGTAATAGTGCTAGGGTATGTCTTTTTGATGGAAGAAATTTTTTGAATGGCATGAAACATCAATATATGTGTTATGCTTTGATTCCTAGAAAAGATAAGGAAGGTAGTAGTGAAATTCCACTTGAAGTTTTAGGCCTATTAAGTGAGTATGGAGATGTCATCTTTGATAATGTTCTAGAAGGGTTGCCACCAGTAAGGCCATTTAGTCATCAAATGGATTTAATCCCTGGAGTTGTTTTGCCTAACAAGGCTACTCATAGGATGACTCATATTGAAACTAAGGAGCTAAATAGACAAGTTAAGGAGCTATTGAGGAAAGTTTTGATTCGAGAGAGCCTTAGTCCATGTGTAGTACCTGTACTGCTAGCACCAAAGAAGGATGGGGAGTGGAGAATGTGTATAGACTATTGAGCTATAAATAGAATAACCATCAAGTATCGATTCCCTTTGCCAAGAATGGATGATCTTATGGACTCTTTGAGTGGAGCTCAATACTTCACAAAGATAGATCTCAAGAGTGGCTATCACTAGATATGGATATGAGAGGGAGATGAATGGAAGACTACATTCAAGACCAAGGAGGATCTATATGAGTGGTTAGTAATGCCCTTTGGATTGACCATTGCATCAAGCACCTTCATGCGGTTTATGAATGAGGTACTAAAGAAATTCTTGGGAAAATTTGTTGTTGTCTATCTAGATGATATTTTAATTTTCACCAAGTCTTTGGATGAACATTTATTGGACATTCATAGTGTCCCTAAAAGGATGAGGGAAGAGAAATTGTTGATTAATTTTAAGAAGTGTAGCTTTATCAAAATGGATTTAATCTAATTTTTTCGTATCAGTTGAGGGTCTCAAAATGAATCCAAAGAAGGTAAAATCCATCCTAGAATGGCCTACTCCAAGGTCTGCTACTGAGGTGAGGTCATTCTATGGTTTGGTTAGTTTTTACAGGAGCTTCATTAGAAATTTTAGCGGCATATGTGCACTCTTGACTAAAAAAATGAGGGGGGATAGAAAAGAGTTCAAGTGGACTATAGGAACTGCAAGGATTTTTGAACTATTGAAGAAGAAGGTGACAAAGAAACTTGTGTTGGCACTTCCTAATATTAGTAAAGTGTTCTAGGTGGATTGCAATGCTAGTGGCAGTGCTATTGGGGCTGTATTGAGCCAAGAAGGTAAGCATATTGCCTATTTTAGTGAAAAATTGAATGATGCAAAGAAGAAGTATTCTATTTATGATCAGGAGTTCTATGCAATAGTTCAAGCCTTAAAGAAATGGAGGCATTATTTATTGCCAAAAGAATTTGTCTTTTATACTCATCATCAGGCATTTTAGTACCTAAATAGCCAAGATAAATTGAATTAGAGACATTTGAAATGGGTAGAGTTCATGCAAAGCTATACATTTGTGTTGAAACATAGAAGTGGAAGGTCTAATAGGGTAGTAGATGCATTGAGTTAGAGACAATTGTTGTTGACAATAATGTAGGTTGAAGTGGTTGGATTTGATGAACTCAAGAATCTATACTCTAAGTATCCAAATTTTTCTGAAGCACGAAAGGCTTGTAAAGAACCTTTAACTCTAGATACAACTAGGTGGCCAGATTATTTGATTCAAGATGGTATACTATTTAAGGGTGGTCAATTATGTATTCCAAGGAGTTCTATGAGGGAGAACTTGATCAAGGAGAAACATAATGGAGGAATGGTAGGATACTTTGGTAGGGATAAGACTATTGCCATTATTAGAGAACATTATTTTTGGCCTCAATTGTCACGGAATGTGAAGAAGTTTGTGTATAGTTTCCAAGTATGTGAAGTAGCCAAAGGGTTTAGTCACAATACTAGACTCTAACAGGCATTTCCTTTTCCATCGAAGCCTTGGGAGGACATAAGTATGGATTTTGTTCTTGAATTGTCGAGGAAATAAAGGGGTAATAACACAGTATTTGTGGTGGTTGCTAGGTTCTCCAAGATGGTCCATTTCATATCATGCTACAAGACTCATGATGCAGTACACATTGCAAATTTATTTTTTATAGAAGTGGTGAGACTACATGATCTCCCAAAGAGTATTGTTTCTGATAGAGATACTAAATTTGTGGGTTATTTCTAGGGGACTTGTGGAAGAAATTGAGGATGGAATTGAATTTTAGTTCTAAACATCACCCATAGATTGACAGACAAACAAAAGTGGTAAATAGAAGTCTGGGCAATTTGTTGAGGTGTTTAGTGTGAGATAAGCCTAAGGGATGGGATTTGATTTTACGATAAGAAGAATTTTCTTACAACAATTCTATAAATAGGATTACTAGTATATCACCATTCCAAATTGTATATGGATGTAGTCCAAGGACTGCACTAGAGCTAAGAAAGATGGAGCAAGGGGAGGACAAGTGCTGAGGTAAAAGAATTTGCTGAACATGTCAGGAATCTACATGAGGAGGTACATGCACATATTACCAAGATGAACCAATAGCATAAGGCCCGAGAAGATCAAAAGAGGAGACATAAAGAGTTCCAAGTAGGGGATCTAGTTATGGTATACTTGAGAAATTAATGATTTCTAGTGGGTACCTACAACAAGCTGAAGATGAAGAAATTTGGTCCTTGCAAAATTTTGAAGAAACATTACTCAAGAAATACATATGAGGTGGAGTTTCTAGATGGGATTCACATTTCTCCTATCCTCAATATTTTAGACTTAACAAAATATCATTATGATGTTGTAGATGAGAGGTTGATGTTGGAGCCATGTCTAATTACTACTTTAGTGAAGGAAGAGATTGAAGAAATTTTGGATAGTCATGTGGGCTAGAGTACCGAACATAGGTAGTATGAAGAATACCTAGTGAAGTGGAAAGGATGACCAATAGAAGACTCAGCTTGGATATCTACAATGGAGGTTTCTCATTTGGGTTTCCCTCTACCACTTATAAAGTGAAAGGGTCACTTTTCAATCTGCCCTAGGTGTCTGATGCAAGAGCATCTAGTGGTGTAAGGATAGTCTTGTATCACCCAAAAATATGCTTAGGGTTAGTTTCTATTTAAATTGTTTTCATTTTTGGATACACATTTGGGTCAAATAAAGATTCCAACTCTCATAGTTGCACTATTGGTTTTATGGGTTAGAGTTCTTGAGCACCTTGGGATATGTGCCAATGCACAAAATAGGTTATTTTATAATCGAGCCATAATTATGATGAGTTAGAGGGTTTAATTTGGAGGGATGATTATATTTTTAATTAAAAACACTCCAAAAAAAGAATCAGTTCAAAAGGCTTTACGGTTTGAAAGTTATTGTAATTTTAAGTTGTCTTGAGACCTCCTAAGAGTGCTTCAAAGTCATATTTGAGGTGTGATACAAGGTTTTATGGGAACTAAAAATGGGGGAAATGAAAAGCTTGTCCATAGGGCTATAGAGCACAATGAGAGCTTTTTAGAAATGTAAACTATTCATCAATTAGAGTCTTGGATCAAAAGTTATGCCTTCAGGAAGTTGGACTACCATTTCAGGATTCTTCTAATTTTACACCAGCTTCTAATGTGATTTCTAGAACCTTCTTTTTTGGAGATGAATGAAAAATGACATATTCTATAATGTATTCCTAACCCTAAACCTAATTGGGGGTTTATTTAAGAACATTTCTAGCATTGTAAAGGCAGTTCTTGGTGGAGTTTGAGAGAAGGTACTATGAGGAGGACTTTTCTCTAGGATCTGACCATTGTAAGCCCATAGGGCATATCTTTGGGTTTTTTTTACATGCATTGAATGTAGTAGTAGATTTTATTGATAGTAATATCACCATTTTTCCTATTGCATTCATTCTAGTTGTGGTTTTTACCCTCATCATGTGTTACACATTTTTGACAACTATAATGGCACAAACTTCTATGTAAACCATTTTTGGGCCAACTTAAGGATTTTCTTATGATCTTTTTTGATAAGGTCAAATATTAAATGTGAATCCCTATGCATTACATGCATTCAATAAGAAAAATGAAAGGTTTAATTAGCAATATGGGTGAATCACAACCATTGATTCATACCTAACCCTAAGTCACCTAGGTCTTCTTAAGGAATGCTTAAGGAGAATTGAAGAGAGTTTGCATGCACAAATAGATCATTCATGGTGATTAAGGTGTTATGAATTGAAATAAATTGCAAAATTAGTTAAAGGAAAACAAAGGAAAGGAATCACAGGACATAAGAGATACATCTGATCATAAAGGATCAAGTACACATCAATATAGAGGTTATCTGACATCAAGCAACAAAGTGCTAACCAAAGGATCATTGTTGCAACATTTTAACAAGTGAATTAGTTAAATCTCTTGATAGAGTAGTCTTAACATGCTATTGTAAATCCTTTAACCAAGTGGTTACTTCATTTTAAGTTAAAGTCCTTTTACTAGGAATATTTTTAGTAGGGTGTATAAATCCTTTAATATGGTAAATTCTAACAATCTTGTAAGGCTTAAACAAGGAAAAGCTTTTATATGGTACATCATGTTTCATGATCAAACATTGTAACCTTCATTAGATACAATTTATTACTATAGTAGTGAAGATTTTTTGGTGTCATCCTCACCCTAGTTTTACCTTCTTCTTGGAGAGTTTTTGGGTAACCAAATATCTTGTGTCAAACATGTGTTGAATATATTACTTCCATGCCATGGATGTATATTTTTAATATTTTATCTCAGTTTATATGCATAGATTATGAGATGGACATGTGGTGAATAGTTTTTAAGGTTGAAAGTTTTATGTGTTGATTCACACCACCCCCCCTCTCATAGTTTACTCCCCTATTGTATTTCCAACATCATATCCTATACCATTTGATGAAAAGAGAAACATTTTGAAGGAATACAAGTCACGCTAAAGTATATCATCCAAAATACTATAGTATTGAGTTTGAGACTCTTAAGGATATATGTCATTTCTAGACAAAATATTGGTCACCTAAAAGACTACAGTTATCACATAATCATAAGTTTTCTTTATGTCATCCAAATTTTTTATGTAAGCTTTATAACCATTACACCACATAGCCTTGTGGTGTTTGAGCTGCAATAATATATCAAACATGTAAAAAATTGTATCATGACTTGATAAATATACAAGTCATTAATAAATTTATATGTACCTCATGAATTCTTTAGCCATATGCTAAATGAATTTCCTTTTGTACAACATTGGAATCTCAATTACAATTAGATTATATAACCATTGAAGACACACCTTCCCATGTTACTCTATGAATAGATTTTCAAAATCATTCAATCCTTACCATCATCCAATCAAGATTGTTTGCAAGATACAAATGCAATGCATCCTACTCTCCACCAACTATATAAAAAATAAATAGATGATTTAGAAAAAAATTATTTTGAAGATTAAGAATTAATTAACTACAATAAAATATTTTATTTACCTTTCAATTTCCTCAAGCTTCCTCTTCCCATCATGTACTCTCCTTGGAATTAATTAATGGGATTGTGATCCCAAGTGTAATATACATGGGATTTTTTTGCAAGCTTAGAAAGATATTTAGTAATGTACACCATAGTATGTTATAACATATATCCCTCCACCATAGAAACCACAGGACATGCTCTTTGTCAAACCAAAGGCTTCAAAATGCTCAAGTTTATCTCAACCATCCACGTTGACATAGTGCATACAGGTCCACACATTTCAATTTTCTCAACTTGGTGTACAAGGTGGTGTTCTTGTACATTGAAAAAAGTTGAAAGTAGGCACTTTTTCATTTCACACATTAGACAAGGATTTTCCAATATTTTATATCAAATTTACGGATTTATTTATATGAAAACTAACTACAAGAGATTCAAGACAGAAAAATATATAGGTTCAAGACATTACAAAATAATATACCAATATTACATAACAAAAAAAACAAAAAATTGTGAATATAATATACCTAGACAAAAAATTGAACAAATATAACTACTTACTTCATGTATTTTCCAAGATCATATATGACTTACCATACGTCATTGTTGAAGTGGTCTAGAAGACATAGAGGTAGCAAGTGCTACAACATGTATAAATTAATTATTTCATTATTTTATAATAAATAAAATAAAAACTAGAATAAATATATACAGTAAATATATAACAACACAAATTACCTTGATGAAGGTATTTCAAACATGTATTTTCAACCCTATGTCAAATTCATTTTATTTTGATAAGCGATTGCTTATGTTTGCAACAAATCCTATGGGAAATCTCATATTTTGCATATCTTCTTTTATAGCATTGCTTTGTTTCTCCATTAATAACCAAAGAAGGGAACTTATATTTATTTGGTCTCTTGATTTTTGTATAGATTATTTTATAAAATTTCTTTGTTGCTTTATTAAAAATCAAGGAAGATAACTTATATTGATTTGGTCTCCATGTGTATTTGATTGAATCATATTTTAAATTACATAATTAGATTCATGAATGTCAGTACAAATTTTGACAAGTTTTTCTTTTTCATTCCTTCCATCCTCTATTTTCCATAATTTTTCTCTTACATTCTTTTTAATATGCATAGTATCAAACAAATGCACAACTTGTAGATCTTTATAATAGGGAAACCTATAAAATTGTCTTTAATAAATTTTTAGTTCCTTTCAAAGGTGGTCATTGATGTCTTGACGACGTTCACCATCATTAGTAACATCATTAGTAAACAAAAAACAATAGATAAATATAAACTCTAAACATAAACCATTAGGTGGAATAACATTACCTTGATGATTAATTCTATTATATTCCAACTTTCATAAGAAAGGTGTCATTGTTTGTGGCTTTGATGTAGTCTCTTCGTTCCCATTGAAAAGATGTTTTTTGGCACTTCGATATGTATGAATCTTGTGGAGGAACTACCTACACTCATTAAACACCTACTTTCCTAAAGTTTTTGAATGACAAGACTTCATCTTTGGACCACAAAATGGACATGAAAATTTTCCTATTGTTTCAAGTCCTAAAAGATAATGATATAATTGAATTATATATGTTAGTTTTCATAATTATAATATAATAATGCACAACTCAAATACTTTAATGTTTTCACTTAAATGTGTTATCATTTGGGTATCATGTATCATCTATACAAGCATCACATGGAATTAAAATTGTCTATTTCCTACTATTTTAGAGATGTCATACATAGTGACACCCATCCATAACTCCAGCAACTTATCAATAAGAGGCACAATATATACATTCATATCTTTAACTTGATACTTTCCTAGTTGAATGAACAACAACATTACACAATTATTGTGATTATTTTTTAATAAATTTATATTTACATGTAAATAAATATTAAATAAATTAAAAAAATTGGAATAATCATTTCCATCATGATGTGCTCCCTCTTTATTAATATCCATGGAGGAATTTTATTGTTGATAACAAAAATAGGCCATACCGAGTAAATAAATCTCATCTCTCGAAATGCATTCACATTGTTTGCTTCCAATGAAAGCCTTAGATTACAAAGTTCTTCTTTAAAGTATCACCACTTTTCTATATGTAATTGAATGGTGAACCATCTAAGGGAATTCAAATAAAGTTATTTTAACTTATATTCCATGAATAGTAATCCATAAATTGAACCAATCTACTAAACTTGAGTAACTACTACATATGTGGAATAATGAGAGTATAACCAAGAACCTTGTGAGGAACATTTTTTTTATTTGATGTACTTAATATCTAATCATCTGATATTTAGGGTGTTTTAGTGTGAATTGATGTTCTATATGATATGTAATATGATCATTGGCACAAGCATCTATTGCACTACTCCATTCCAACATCTTTCATAATGTCAGATAATTATCAATTTGAGAGAGGCATAATATTTGATGGTGGAAAAAAATCACCTATCAATATATATATTTTTTATAAAAAAATTCTCATATAAACAATATTAATGGAACATGATTTACTCTTGATGGAGTGTAATGACAAATATGGCATATCTTAACATACCCAACATTGCTATGTTGGATAAACCATTCATAACCTTCAAGTTCACCAAAAATAATATGATAGAAAGAATATGTGTTTGGGGCCCTTCATAAATGGCCACCTCTTCCTTCTTAAGTAAACATGTATCATTAACATCAATGTCATCATCATGATCATCATCACATCTGCCGATACAAAATGCATTATGACTCGATGTATTTGTTGTTAGAATTCTTTAGAATAACTGATGGCGGGGTGAATCAGTTATCCAAGGTCTAGATATACAAATAAAACATTTTACAATTTAGTGAACCCATATCCATAAAAAATTTTCATCATGCATTCATCCATTAGATCATACAATCACTTAAACTTGTAGGTTACTGTCAAATCAACTTTGCACAAATGTAAGAATGAAACATAACATATTCAATAACACATTTGACACAATGATTTAATGTGGAAACCCAATTTGGGAAAAACCACCAGTAACATGCTACTCATTCTCACTCTTCTGAAGTGATTCCCTATGAAAGGCCAACCATGTTAAAGGTTACAATGCACACTATTAAATGTGATTTGGTTAAAGGATTTCAATCACCCTGTTAGGAGTGAGCCTTGTCAGAGGAGTTTAGCTCATTCACTTGGAATATCACCTGGTTAAAGGATTTACAAATTATTGTTAGGTCAACCTTAATCCAAATGATTTACCCTATATTGTTACAATGATTAGAAAGTACTAGTAAGGCTTGATCTGATAACAACGTAGAACACACTTGCAAATTACAGATCTTTTTTTTAGTCCTCTATTTTGATTGCCTTTCATACACTTCAACTCTAATAGCTTGTTCACTCTTCAAGCAATTATACCCTTAAGACTTCTTTCTTTTCTTGCCAATGTAGTTGCTTCTCTTAGGTCATTGAATGAAGCAATATCCTTGACTCCTTGTCTTCCTAAAGTTCTTGCACATGAAAAAAATTTCTTTTGACCAACCGTATCTATAAATAGAAAATTAAGATCTTTTACCATTCAACCTCCATCATCCATTTTAGGGTTAGGTTCAATTAGGTAGGATTCAATAAATCTACCTATCATTTCATTTCATTCCCTTCTAGAAACTTCTCCTTCAATCCTCTTTAAATTCACCTCAAATAGGTTCATCTTGAATTCTAAGCCACCAACTCATCAAGCTTATCTCCCACATAGTTCACACAATCAAAAAATCAAACTTGTCAACTAAGATTTATTGAATTCATGATCTTTTTCATAATGTTGAGACTCAATAATAACTTGCTTCTAATGCTTGGCACATACTATGTTGCTCAACATCCACTATCAAAACACTTAGCATGAACTAAAGTTTATTGGTGCTTGACATCAACTAAATTTTACTCAGCTTACACTATATCACTCAACTTACACTAAAATTGACTTTTCTTAGCTCCAACTAATTTTCTACTTGGCTTACACTTACTTTTTTTGTCACCTACTATGTATATTTTTAAGCTCTGTAGACACAAGTCATTTAACTTGTTCTTCTAAACTTAATCAGTGTGTCCATCCTTTGCAACCTTAAGTAGATTATCAATGCACTATAATATCACTATCTTAATTGATCCTTGTACTCATTTTTCATATCATAACTCAACCTTTCCTCTAGGTGCTATTGTTACCTCATTTGATCAAATCCTCTTCATCAATCGAACAAATGATAGTACTTAAATCATCAAAGTAATTGTCTTACCAGCAAGTAGCAAGTTTGATATCAATGACAAAACAATGATTGAAATATATTATCGTACTTGTATCAATATATTTTCAGCATTTGTATCATCATCTTTAAATGTATTTTCTGATGAATGATCATCATCTTCCATGGGAACATTATCTTCAACTTTGATATTCACACATCCATGTTCCTCCACTTCTATATCTATATTCTCTATTTTGTGGTGGTCTATATCATGTGCCCTTGGGAGTTTGACCTATAAAAAAATGATCAACATAAATAAACCAAGATCATGATTGCATCATCAAAATATTTATTATCTCTATAAACTATTAAAATGATATAACGAATAAATTCCCAATGGATGGTAATCAAACCTCCCTTCAACATGGTCATGGTGGCTACAATGTATCTTAGTTATTTTGATGTTAATTCTTCTAATATTTATGTTACAAATAATCAAGACTGGCTAGGTCACCGATTCACCCCTCCCCTCTCAATAACCTAGCTAGTCTTGATTATTTCCAACAATTGGTACCAGAGCATTGTGGTTCTCAGGATAAAGTTTAACAACTTGAGCAAAAATCAAGGACAATGGAGATATTCAGACTTGACAAAGCTATTGATAATGAGAAGCTAGATCTGGAGATGGCCAGAGCTCAACTCAAGCAAGAAAAAGAAGATCTTTCCCAATACCTAAAAGGAAGGAACTTGCAAAATAGATGAATGATCACCAGTATGTTGAAGAAAATATTGAAAACTTTTTCCTTTCAAGTAGTTCAGATGAAGCAAATGAGGCAATTAAAGAACTCATAGAAAAAATGGCTCTCTACAAGAAGAGGTAAGAAAATTGAAAAGAGAAAAATAAATTTAGTCAATAAGAATGTGTGAAATATTGGAACAAAGGAATAAGGCAAGTGAAGACTTGGAGGCAAGGAACAATGAAACTCAAAATCAATCCTTTCAGCAAGAAAGTCCTATCAATCAACTTTCCAATGCAAATGAGGAAATCATGAGTCTGAGATTTGAAAATGAAAGGTTAGGAAATGACATAAGCATTGAAAGAAAAATCAATGAAAGATTGAAAGCTGATCTAAATTTTGAGAAACAACTCAATGAAAGAATAATTAAATCCCAAGCAGAGATGGATCAACTGAATTAGCAAAGTGAGTAGAATCTTTATAGGGAAAAGGGTAAAGAAGGACTTGGATACAAAGAAAAAGGTGAATCCTCCAAACAAGGTGCTAAAAGGAATCAAAGACCTACTTGCAATCACTGTGATAATATAGATCACACATCAAAAAAATGTTGGAGTAATGGAAAGGCAAAATTCAATGGAAAATGCTAGAATTACAGTCAACATGGTCATAAAGCTAATGAATGCAAGGAGAAACCAAAGTTTGAAGGTAAATGTCACAAATGCAAGAAATAAGGTCATAAGGCATCTGAATGCAAATCTAAACCATTCAATCTAGCTGAACAACTTGTAAAGGAAATATTTGGTTTTGACTACAATACTTGGTGTAGATGTCATTACTTCGGAGAATATGGACACATTGACATAAACTATGCAAGGCATCACTTGAGAAAGAAGGATACAACAATAAGATGTTATACATACATTGAACTTATTCATATAGCTAAGAATTGCATGAATATAGGTAGAGTTGAAGATGAAAAGAAAGCCAAAGCTGACAACATCAAGAAATAGATAAGACAATAGTGGATTCCCAAATCTACCAAGCAAGCTAGTTCAAATGATGGTCATGTCACTCAAGAAGTGGGTGACTCCACCATTTCCAATTAGGTTCTTAAGGAAGAACTAGAACTACATCTTCAAGCCACATCTTAAGCAGTTCCAATAAAAGAAAGGAAAGATCCAAATCAGTATTGTAGATACAGAAGATCACAGAAAGCTTAGCATCAGTATTCACTAAGCTAGGCTAGACCATACTGAGCAAGGTCAAGAGTAACAAGTTTTGTTTGGTCATCAAGTTACAAGGTTCTATCGAGTTATTTGGACAGATAGTGGATGACAACCTGTCAAGCACTATGTCATTATGGCTCTCATCATACTGAGCATTAATTGAAGGTTTTCATCAGAAAGGAAAAATTTCAACTTCATGTTCACTATGAGTTTAGTATAGACAAGAGAAAAGTGATTTTCAAAGCATCCAGGCGATCTTGAGCATAATTTGTAGCAAAAATTTTGAAGGAGATTTTATTAGTTTACTAAGAAATCATGGCATCTAGTAGTAGTAGCAACAAGGCAAAGAAAGGTTTGGAGATGTTGGTACGTGGTGTCGAATGGAAGGCTCCAAACTTCAAGCTAGTGCCAGCAATTATGAAATCACTCGACCCTAATGGAGCTTAGTCTCAAATTCCAAAAAAGGTACTTCTCACAAATGATATTCATACTCATTTTAAATGTGTTGTGCAAGAAATTGGAACCTTAGAAATGGACAGTACCCTAGCTGAATTATGTGTGGATGGAATGCTCAAACCCAAGCATAAATACTTAGAGGAGAAAGGCTTGACCCACATTTCACACCTACTAAGGAACTTCCAAATTAATTGGATTAGGTATATTTTGAGCTAAGTGCACAATGGTTAGTTATGGTTAGAGCAGCCCATCTTGATAACAAAGAAGATTATTCACAGAATAACGGGTCTCCCCATACTCAACAAGGTTAAGGTTACCAAAACCCTAGGTCAGGATGAGCTATAGAAGAAAACCCTAGCTAAATGGGATAGTAGAGGACTGAAGATTAGTAATGTATCTAACATGGAACTTAGGTTTGGTATTCATATCATTACCCATAAGATATATAGCTCTAGTAGATTGAATAGTGTGTCGTGTGAGGCTATGGACTTAGCACACAAAGTTGTAAAGAAGAATTTGGAGTATGATTTGGTAGATTTGACGTTGAAACATGTTAACAAAAACATGGAAACTATAAGAACATAAAAGAATAATCCATGTAAATTTGGTTCTTTGTTAACTTGTTTTCTTTTTTATGTACAAAATTTTTTCCCATCCAAAGGATCAGTGGTATGGAGAAAGGATACTCCAGTTTTGTACCAAATCAATAGTTTTTTGTAGAAATGGGTGAGAATTTTGACAGTATTATGGACAAGTATTTTGAATTTTTAAAGGAGAAAATGAATAACAAGTTTCAGATTCCATCAAAACTAGTTGAAGACTATAAGTATGATGTTTATTTCATGGTTGATTGTGATAGTGTACATTCAAGTAGTTAAGCCTATAATTTCATCGGTGAAATCTCTTCCCTATGAGGTTAATATTGATGAAACAAAAGAGATAATTGAAGCCCTAGTGAATGAACCTATAGATCCAAAGCTATCTATCTTTGGAACATATGATGATGCAAAGGCTAGAATAGAGCTTGAGATCAAGCTACCTCAGGCAGTAAGCAAAGGTAAGAGGAAGATAGTAAAGTTGAAAACTGCAAGTGCCCCTCTTATGCTTACCAAGGGCAAAGGAGAAGATGAAGAAGAGTCTAAGGATGAAGAGTAGGAATTAGAAAAGGAGGAAGAGCCTATAAGAAAGAAAGGAAAGGTGATTATAACCAAGTCACCCAAGGCCTCCATAGCTATGTTCACAAGAAGATCCAAGAAGAAAGGTGACAGTGTGATTATGTTCAATAAGCCCCCACTGACCTTCCAAGAAAGGCTAAAGAAATTAGAAGAAGGTGCAGGCATTACGAATTTCAAAGCTTTAAAATATGAAACAAGAACTAATGTAGAGAAAATGTAGATTGAGGAGCTAGTGCTCAGATCAAATTGCCCCTTAGATTTCCAATGAATTATTGGTAAGGATAAAACCTAGATGGGAATCAACTGTGCAAATAGAAAAAGATATATATGAGCAATATCTAAGACAATTGCTATCAAGTCTTACTAATGCAGAGGTTAAGATAGAATTAAAGGATAATGAAGTTAAAATGATGATCAGATTTCATACCCATTTGATTTTGATCAAAGATATTGAGCATGTAGTTAGAGATGCTAGAAATGTGTGGAAAAATGTTTATCATTTACACAAACCAAGTGAAGATCCAGTGGAGATCAAAGATGATGATGATGATAGTGACAATAAAGAAGATAACACACATTGTTTCACTATTGATGCTAAGGACTATCAAGTACTGATGAAGGATGGTGAAGAAGAGAAGGAGGAAGAAGTTGAAGAGGAAGATAAGGAAGGAGAAGAAGAAGAAAATGATCTAGTAAGGATAGTTGTGCAAGTTATAGCCTTCCTTTCTCACTCTCCACCATAGACTACTACATTATTTGGCATTGAGATAGCTTTAGCAAATGTGGTTACAATCACAATAGACACATCATCTGTTCAATCACTATTTGCTACCTCTTAGCTCCAAGTATCAGTAATGGAAGTTATTGGAAATAATCAAGACTAGCTAAGTTACTAAGAGGGGAGGGGTGAATCAGTAACTTCAAAAACTTCAAATTAATTCAGCACTTAATCCATTCATCATTAATTCATCTGATCTACTACATGCATGAGAAAAGATAAACATTCATAACCAATGAACATAGAATTTTGGTGACCCAAAATCCTTCCAAATAGAAAGTAAAACTAGGATGGGGATGATACCCACAAAACTTCACTACTACAGTATCAAGTTTGCTGGTTAGGGCTTACATTGACCACTTCTAATGATCTACCCTGTTAACAAAAATTTGGACTACCAGATCCACCTCGTTAAAGGTTTTACAAACATACAATGAAGTATGCACTCTGTTAAGATATTTAAAGAAAGACTATTAAGTCTACCCTATTAGAGGATTTAGAAAATTGATTTGCCTATTAGGATGAAATAGTGGATCTAACTTACAACTTGATTTCTGATAAAATCCTTGAAGTACAAATCACCTCTTGTGATTAATACAACCTTACTGCTCCTTGTAGACCTTGCTAAATACTCTGCTACTGATTTGCATTCACTCTTCTCAAAACATTACATATCCATCCCTTGATATACTCATGTATCTATTTTAAATGATACAATACATTACATATATATATATATATACCATTCTAATATTTACAATTACAAGGTTGGCTAAAACACAAGTAAACAAAATATTATTGAGTTGGCCAAATAGTAGAAACTTGGGTTTTGTAAGTTGACTTGGTGAACTTCTAATACTCGACATCCACTATATTACTCAACATCATTTAGAATTAGAGGCTCATTCCATACTAATCACCCAACATAGCTTCAAACTCGGTGACCATTGGAGACTCAGTAGATATAGTGTCACTCGATAGATACTAAATCCTTTGTTTACCTTGCTTTCACTCGGTAAACACTACACATCCATCACTTGATAGACACTGGATTCTCATCACACAAACTGATGACTCAGTAGACACTTTTGGATTGCACACTCACTTGATAGCTTTAGGAATGCTCAGTGTGAACTATGAAACTTGGTTATCACTAGATTGCTCGGTATATACTAGAGACTGAGTGATGAGCTCGGTAACCATACAAATTTGAATAAGGGTTGTCACTAATGAAAAATATAACATAATGCCAACAATCTCCCCCTTTGACATTAATGACAAAAACACTTATAAGCCAAGACTTATGTACACTGACATACAGATTTTTTATTTTTCAAAATTTATCTTTGTAAAGTTGTTGTATATACACTTTAACATATCTCCCCCATACATAAGACATAATATATGCATAGTATTTCTCTTCCTTTTAATCTATACATATATCAATCTATTTTCTCCACATGTCTCTTACCATCTCTTACTCCCCCTTTTTGACAATAATGCCAAAGAGTTATGCAATATATTCAAATAAAGACATCAATATGTGAGAGAAAGTCAGAGTGTACCTTGAGAATAAGAGTCAATGTCTTATCCTAGTTGTCTTGAAGTATTTTGCAAGTGGAGAGTACCACTTGAACTTCTGTAGAAAGTTCAATCATATGATCTGCAATAGAAAAATTGTTATCCTAGATCAATGACTTTGAGTATGCAATATATTTCTACATTGTGTCCATAACTTGAAGAATCATGTTTTGTATATCTATCAATGTGGACTTGATCCTTTCTTCTTCTCTTAGCAATTCTTCTTGCATATCTGACAAAAATCTCACCTTAATGTGATGTGTTGAGCTTGAGCTGGGGTCAAGCTATAGCCTTTGAGCACTGGCCTTCATATCTACATCAATCTTATTCAATTTCTCTTTGATCTCCTTAGTGTACTTGGTAACATCACAAAGCATAGCAAAAAGTGATGTCACATTGGAAAAAGAATGTTCAAGATTGCTCAAAATTGAAGATAGTTCTACGTAGTTTATAGTAATGTGCTAGGAAATGATCTCAAGTACCTTATTATCAAAAAAAAAATTTCTTTTTGTAGGCACATTTTTTAGTACCCCTATATCAAAATTTCAATATTTGGTTTTCCTAGTCGGTTTTCCCATAAGTTTCCTAAACTCTCTTTAAACATGATGTTGTAAAAGATGAAGATCAAAGTTCTAGTGCAGATGTGAAAGTTCCTATTCCTCAATCCAGAATTCATTGCATCAGTTCCAGAAAGAGGTATTTTCTAATAAGACCATGTTCCATGGAAAGGAGGAGAGAGACTATCAGGGCAGGTCATGGGTTGCTCCTCCAAAAGATGCAAATACTACAAATGTTCACTGCTATATTCCCAAGTGTATAAATACCAAGATGAAAATTTGGGATGTTTTTAATAGCGGTAAATGCATGAGGACATACATGGGTCATTCAAAGGCAGTCATAGATATATCATTTACCAATGATGGTTCCAGGTTTTTTTGAATGCCTGGTACGAAAGGAACATCAAGCTTCGAGACACAGAAATAGGGAAGGTGATTTCAAAATTTCTCCATGGGGAAAATTTTGTATGGTGTAAAGCTCAATTCAGATGAGGATAAACAAAATGTGCTTCTTGTAGGTATGAGTGATAAAAAGATTGTGCAGTGGGACATGAATAGTGGGGTCAGGCAAATCAAGCCTTTTAGCCACAATACTAGGAGAAATATCGAGGGTTTCTGGCACTGTTAGGTTGAGTGATACAAAATCTTATGTACCTCAGTCCACATGGATAAAAAGCTATAAAATAGAGGACAATATTATCTTTGGGAAACAAATGGAGAAATTTAGGTATGAGTGCATACTCAAGGCCTGTGCTTTGAAGAAAGATATTGAATCATTTGCCTATAGTGACCAAATTGTAATTGGAGAAAGAGGCATTAATTTGAGTGGTGGCCATAAACAAAGAGTACAACTTACATGGGAATTATACCAAGATGTAGATATCTATCTCCTTGATGATCCTTTTAGTGTTGTTGATGCACATACAGGCACTCACATTTTCAAGCAATGTGTTCTCAACATTTTGAGTAAAAAGACTGTATTTTATGTGATCCATCAAGTGGAATTCCTACCAACTACATATCTCATTTTGGTAATGTGCGATGGAAAAATTACCCAAGATGGAAATATAGTGATATTTTGTAGTCAGGTACAGATTTATTAGAATTGGTTGGTGCCCATCAAAAAGCTTTGGATGCCATAAATGCTAATGAAAATTCCCATCATATAGTTGCATCTTTAGAATTTGATACGGTGGAATCAGAAAATCAAAATCTAGCTAATAATCTAGCTAAGCCACAGGTGCTATGAACAAAAAGCAATAATGAGATTTTTAGAGGAGATAATGACCAGGAAGAAAGAGATAAGAGAACAAGTGATTCTGATCTTGAGAATAAGAAGGCTCAGCTAGTGCAAAAAGCAGAAAGAGAGACTCGCAAGGTAGTGATTATTGGATGGCATGGGCAAACCCAACAACCTTTGGTGACAGATCACCAATTAGCAACTCCCTTCTAATTTAGCTACATTATGCAACTCTCGATGTAGTTGTCCTCATTGCCATATTCAATGCTTTGTTTTGTGAATCTTCATCACGCAAAAGTGTAGGGACCCAACACACATCTCATTGGCCATCACTAGTTAAATAGTATGGAACATATGAGAAATACAAAAGCTGGTATCCTCGAGTCCTTCCAGAAGCTGATTTAGCTAGTGCCTCCAAGGAAAAAGAACTTGCAGATAATCGAATCTCCAGAACTAGAAGGAAGCAAGTTGATGATGTGCCAAACAAGAGCAGCATGGCTAAATCAATGGATTATAGGAGGAAAAGTGAGACTACAGGATCAAGGAATTTTGGAGCAAAATGAAAAAAACAACCAAAGCCTTTGTCGCAAGCAACTTCTTCTAAAGCTACAATTGAAGGAAGGTTAGGACCGGTTGGGGGATGTTGGGATTGTGGGGAAGATCATTATAAGAATGAATGTCCAAAAAATTCGAATAGAAGAACTCGGGCCCAAGCTGTATTTGAAAAGTGAAAAGATCAAATGTGGCAATTAACATTTGAGAAGATAAAGAGTCTAAATAGAGTATTAGATGAGAAAAGTATAAAACATCCAATTGGCTTCCAATCAATATTTGATTGTGTGTCAAATTTAAAGTTTCCTTCTCACATGAAGAATATCATCCACATTCATTGGAGATGGGAATATGAATTGGCTGGAATAAAAAGGAAGTAAATATTTGATAATATGATGAATAAGATTGATTCTGAAGAGGCAGGATGAAACCGAAAGGTCATGGAAAGTTATTTACTAGTTTATTTTTTTTTATGACAGGGGTTCTTCTTTTCCTGCATACAGTCAGAGTGTTGGAGTAGAGGAGAGGGCACATTAGTTTTTATTGCATATAGGGAGGAGAAAATTGTTGATGTAATGGACTTGATGTTGTAGAGTCAATAGAAGGGTGTTTTATATCAATGATTTTCTATTCCATCTAGTTAGAAATTATTTCTTCTATGTTTCTTTCTTTTAAAATCTAACTTATAGAAGGAGAGAAAAGGTTTTTTATTCTTTTGTCATGAGGATATGAATTAACCATAGTAAGAAGTGCTTTGGGGTATTCAGAGAAAGATTCATTAGAAGTCTTTAATCATCTAGTTTATTTTTCTATTAGAATTTTCTGTAGGATAGCTAAATGTTGAGTATATGGATTCGTAAGATTTGTGAGTTCTATTGCTTGGTTTATAGGTTAGAAAGTTTTTTCTTGCCTAAATTAAGTTTTGGTTAGACTTAATTTGGTTTGTCTCTTCTGCCCTCGGGTTAAGAGCATACCCGCATTAGTTTTAGGGACAAAACATAATTCAGAAACAGTTTCCCAACTATTTTGTAAAGTTGTTCTTCATTAAAAATTGGTCAAATTAAAAGGATAACCAGAAGAAGAAAAATCTGTTTACCAACACTTTTCAGTTAGCTTTTCTTGGCCAGATGTATCCTCATTGAACTTATTGACTACTTCTTCTAGTCATAGCAAAATGTGTTGAAATGAATCCACATCAATATCTATAGCTTTTGTTAATATATTCTTATCATTTTCAATTATTCTAAACTCTCTATCTCTTTCAGCACTTAACTACTTCTGCCTTGCCTTCTATTCCAAAAGTTGACTAACTAGCCTCATTTCATCAACTATAGCAGTATCAAGATCCAACTTGGGAATTACAATTTCTTTGTCCAAATCAATGTCTTCATCAATTTCCTTGCCAGTAAGTAGAAGTTTTAGGGGTGTCCTTGGTTCTACTTTTGACCTTACTTTCTTGGACTTAGAAATGGAAACAATTGTAGAGATAACTGGCCTTGCAGAGAAAACTTGAATAGGACCAACTGAAGGAAAACTGAAAGAAGTGCTAACTAAATCCAAAATTGATGTGCTACCCAAAATTGAAGTAACAATAGGTGGAGCACAAACTATAGTACTTACAATAGAAGAACTATCTGGAACAAAAATTGGTGCTAACAAAGCTATAGTAGTCAAAACTGTAGAACATGATGATGAACTTATTGTACATGTTGATGAAGTTGACAAGATTGTGGAACTGGATGCTTCACATACTACTAATGTAGTTGACATGGGAGTTGATGAAGAGGAGGACTACAGATCGGTAGATGAAGTGGTAGACACTTCCATTATTGATACCTAGAGCTGAGAGGTAGCAAATAGTGGCTGAACAGATGATGTGTCTTTTGTAGTTGCTATCACATTGGCTGAAGCTATATCCAACCCTAATGATGTAGTAGTCTTAGGTGGAGAATGAGGAAGGGAGGCTATAACTTGTGCTACTATTCTTATTGGATCACTTGCTTCATCTCCTTCCTTTTCTTCCTCATCAATGTCTTCCTCTATCTCTTCATCATCATCCTTCAACAATTCTTGACATTCCTCAGCATCAATGGTGACACATGGAGTATTGTCTTCTTCCTCATTGTCACTATCATCATCATCATCCTTAATCTTTACTAGATCTTAACTAGGATTGTGCAGATGATAGATGTTCTTCCACATGTTTGTTGCATCCCTAACCACATGCTCAATGTCTTTGATCAAAATCAAACATGTATGGAATCTAATCATCTTTTTACCTTCATTTTTTTTCATTGATGCCTTAACTTCTACATCTGTGAAACTCGGTAGCAATTGCTTCAGTGATTGCACATATATGTCTTTTGTTGCCTATTTAGCTGATTCCCACCTTGGCTTTAATCTTGCCAACAATTCATTTGAAATTTGAGGGGCAATTTAATTAGGGGAATATTTCCATTTTCCCATTTTATTGAGTACTAGCTCCTCAATTTGCATCTTCTCAACATCTGTTCTTGTTTCAAACTTTAATGCCTTGAAGTTTTTGATGCCTGCATGTTCTTCCATTTGTTTCAACCTTTCTTGGAAGGTGAGTGGGGGCTTGTTGAGCATAACTTCATTACCACTTTTCCTTTTAGATCTCCTTGTAAATATAGCTATGAAGGCCTTTGGTGGCTTGGTAATGATTACCCTACCCTTCTTTTTCACTGGCTCTACCTCCTTCTTAGATTCCTACTCTTCTTCTTTCGATTCTTCTTCATCCACTCTTTTTCCCTTAGTAAGCATGAGAGGGGCACTTGCAATTTTTAGCTTGGCTACCTTCCTCTTGCCTTTGCTTATAGCCTAAGGTAGCTTGATTTCAAGCTCAATTCTAGCTTTGGCCTCTTCATAAGTTCCAAAAATAGGTCGCTTTGGATCTACTAGCTCATTCACTAGTGCTTCAATGATATCTTTGGTTTTATCAATGTTAACCTCATATGGAGGAGGTTTCACCCATGCAATTCTAGGCCTGACTACCTGACTATACACTCTATCACAATCAGCCATAAAACATACATCATCTTTATAGTCCTCAACAAGTTTAGGAGGAATCCTAAAACTACTGTTCATCTTCTCCTTGAAAACATAAAAATAATTGTCCATAATGCTATCAAAAATTTCACCCATTTCTACAATGAATTCATTAATGTGATACAAAATAGGAATATCCTTCCTCCATACAACTGAACCTTTTGATGGGAAAAACTTTTGAACATAAAAGAAAAGAAATATTAGCAAAGAACCAAATTTGTAGGGGTTGCTCTTTGATGTCCTGATGCTATCCATATTCTTATTTAGCTGCTTCAACAATAATTCTAAAAGATCAAGATCCAAATTCTTCTTCACAACCTTATATGCCAAATCAACTACCTCACATGGCACACTGTTCAAATGAATAGAGCTATAAATCTTGTGTGCAATGACATGAATGCCAAACCTTAATTCCATGTTAGAAATAATGCTAATCTTTAGACATCTACCATCCCACTCGGCTAGGGTTTTCTTTTGAAGCTCTTCCCAACCTAGGGTTTTGGTAGTTTTGGCTTTTCTCAGCATAGGAAGACCCATAATCTTATGAATCATTTTCTTGGGGATCAACATAGACTGTTCTAACCACAATTGATCATTATGCACACAACTAAGAATATACCTAATCCACTTAATCTAGAAGCTCCTTGGCATATGCGGGATATGGGTTAACCCTTTGACTTCTAAATGCTTATGCTCAGGTTTCAAAAAACCATCAACACAAATTTCTCCTATGGCACTATCCATCTCTAGGGTTCCAAATTCTTGCATAGGACACTTAAAATGAGTGTGAATATTGTTAATGAGGGGTACCTTTAGAGGAATTTTTGATTAAGCTCCATTTGGGTCAAGTGACTCTGCAACTACTGGTACTATCTTGAAATTTGGCACTTTCCATTCCACATCTTTTACCAACATCTTAGATCCTCTTTTTTCCTTACTGTTGTTGCTGCTTCTAGATGCCATGGTTGCTTGGTAAATGAGAGATATTTCTTCAAACAAATTATTGCTGCAAATTTTCTCAAGATTGTTTGGATGCACCAAGAAATCGCTCTGCTCTATGTATACTAAAGTCATGGTAAAAATGAAGTCAAATTTTACCCTTTTTGATGAAAATTCTCCATTAATGCTTGGTACCATAATGACTAGTGCATGATAGACTATCATCCACTCACTTGCTTAGTAGAAGCTTGTGACTCGGCGACTGAACAAAACTTTTATTACTCCTGACCTAGTTCAGTGTAGTCTATGACCAACCTTGCTCGATATGACCTGATTTCTTGTAATCCCTTTGTATTTGAAATACTAATTTGGATCTTCTACTTTCTTCCATTTGGAACTGCTTGAGACAGGACTTAAAGATATAGTTCTAGTTCTTTCTTTAAGAATCTAATTGGAAATGGTGGAGTCACCCACTTCTTGAGTGACATGACCATCATTTGAACTATCTTGCTTAGTATCTTTTGGGAATCTACTGCTATCTCATTTGCTTCCTAATTTTATCAGCTTTAGCTTTCTTTTCATCTTCAACATTTCCTATGTTAATGAAATTCTTAGCTATATGACCAAGTTTAGTGCATGTATAACATCTTATTGTTGTATCCTTCTTTCTCAAGTTATACCTTGAATAGTTTATGCCAATATGTCCATATTCTCCACAATAGTGACATCTACACCAAGTATTGTAGTCCCAACCAAATAATGCCTTTACAAGTTGTTCAACTAGATTGAATGTTTTAGATCTGCATTCAGATGCCTTGTGACCTTGTTTCTTGCATTTGTGACATTTACCTTCAAATTTTGGTTTCCCCTTGCATTAATTGGCTTTATGACCATGTTGACTATAATTGTAGCATTTTTCATTGAATTTTGCCTTTCCATTGCTCCAACATTTGTTTGATGTATGACCTAGCTTACCATGGTCAGTGCAAGTAGGTCTTTGATTCCTTTGGGCACCTTGCTTGGAAGATTCACCTTCTTCATTATATCTAAGTCCTGCTTTACCTTTTTGCCTATAGAGATTCTGCTTACTTTGCTGATTCAATTGATCCATGTTTGCTTGAGATTTCATTATCCTTCCATTGAGTTGCTTTTCAGAATTCAGACCAGCTTTCAATCTTTCATTGATCTATCTTTTAGTGATTAAATCATTCGTTAAACTTTTATTTTCAAATCTCAAATTCATGATTTCCTCATTTGCATTGGAGAGTTGATTGATAATACTTTCTTGCTGAAGGGATTGACTTTGATTTGCATTATTCCTTATCTCCAAGTCCTCACTTGCCTTATTCCTTTGTTCCAAGATTTCACACATTCTTATTGACTAAATTTCCTGATCTCTTTTCAATTTTCTTACTTCTTGCAAGGAGCCATTCTTTTCTAGGAGTTCTTTGATTTCCTCGTTTTCTTCATCTAAATTTCTTGAAGGGAAAAAGTCTTTAATCTTTTCTTCAACATACTAATGGTCATTCATCTATTTTGCAAGTTCCTTCCTTCTTTTTAGGAATTGGGAAAGATGCTCTTTTTCTTCCTTGAGTTGAGTTATGGCCATCTACAGATCTAGGTTTTTATTATCAATAGCTTTGTCAAGTCTGAATATCTCCATTGTCCTTGATCTTTTCTCAAGCTATCAAGCTTTGTCCTGAGAACCACAAAGCTCTGATACCAATTTTTGAAAATAATTAAGACTAGCTAAGTTACTGAGAGGGGAGGGATGAATCAGTAACTTCAAAAACTTCAAATTAATTCAGCATTTAATCTATTCATCATTAATTCATTTGATCTACTACATGCATGAGAAAAGATAAACATTCATAACACATGAACATAGAATTTTGGTGGCCTAGAAATCTTCCAAATAGAAAGTAAAACTAGGGTGGGGGATGATACCCACAAAACTTCACTACTGCAGTATAAAGTTGGCCGATTAGGGCTTACATTGACCACTTCTAATGATCTACCTTGTTAAGAGCAATTTGAATTGCTAGATCCACCTTGTTAGAGGTTTTACAAACATACAATGAAGTATGCACTCTATTAAGAGATTTAAAGAAATACTATTAAGTCTGCCCTGTTAAAGGACTTAGAAAATTGATTCACCTGTTAGGAAGAAACAGTGGATCTAACTTACAACTTGATTACTGATTAGATCCTTGAAGTATAGATCACCTCTTGTGATTGATATAACCTTACTGCTCCTTGTAGACCCTTCTAAATACTCTGCTCTCCTGTTGATTCGCATTCACTCTTCTCAAAACATTACATATCCATCCTTTGATATACTCATGTATGTGTTTCAAATGATACAATACATTACATATATATACCATTCCAATATTTACAATTACAAGGTCAACTAAAACAAAAGTAAACAAACTATTACTGTGTCGACCAAATAGTAGAAACTTGGGTTCTATAAGCTAACTCGGTGAACTTCTGATGCTCAGCATCCACTACATTACTCGACATCATCATGCACTTGGTAGAAGTAGAGGCTTGCTCCATACTAATCACACAACATAGCTTCAAACTTGGTGACCATTGGAGACTCAGTAGATATAGTGTCACTTGGTAGATACTAAATCATTTGTTTACCTTGCTTTCACTCGATAAACACTACCCATCCATCACTTGGTAGACACTAGCTTTTCATCACACAAAATGATGACTTGGTAGACACTCTTGGACTGTACACTCACTCAGTAGCTTCAGGAATTCTCAGTGTGAACTATGAAATCTGGTTATCACTAGATTGCTCAATATATACTAGAGACTAAGTGATGAGCTCGATAACCATATAGAATTGAATAATTGTTGTCACTAATGAAAAATATAACATAATGCCAATAGAAGTGTCTACCACTTCATCCACCGTGCTGCAACACTCCTCCTTATTAGCTCTTGAGATAGGAACATTAGCAGTATGTACAACATCCAGTTCTACAATTTTGTCTACTTCAATTTTGCGTGCTCCTATAAGTAATTCATTTGTGAATACTTCTACTAGTGCTTATATTTTATGTGCTCCAGTTAGTGTTTCACCTATTATTACTTCAATTTTGGATTTTGTTACCACTCCTATCAATATTCCTTCAGTAGGCCCTATTCGAGTTTTCTTAGCAAGCCCTACTATTTCTACAATTGTTTCTATTTCTAAGTCCAAGGTAGTAATATCAAAAGTAGAACAAAGGACACCTCTTAAACCTTTGATTACTAGAAAAGAAATTGATGAAGATATACATTTGGACAAAGAGATTAAAATTCCTAAGTTGGATCTTGATAATGCTATTGTGGAACAAATGAGATTGGTCAGCCAACTACTAGAATAGAAAGCTAGACACAAGCAGCTCAGAGAGGAAAGGGATAGAGAGTTTAGAATAATATAGAGTGCAAAGAATATTTTGACAAAGGCTACAGGCATACATGTTGATTCATCTCAACATTATTTTCTACAGTTAGAGGAAGCAGTTAATAAATTCAATGAGGACTCTAAAAGTCAAGAAAAGTTGATTGAAAAAGCTAAGAAAAAGTTTGACAATAAAGTGCTTGAGCACATTGCTCAACACATTGCTATTAACTAGGTAGAGCTTTCCTCAATTTTGGGTAATCTTGAAAATTCTTTTACAAATGTAACATCTCTTTTTTCCAAGCTTTGTGATGTTATCGAGTACACTACGGAAATAAGAGAAAAACTGAATAAAATTGATAAGGATCTGAAGGCCAGTGCCCAAAAGTTGCAGCTTGACCCTAGCTGAAGCTCTGCACATCACATAAAGGTCAATTTTTTATCAGATATGTAGGCAAAATTTTTTAGAGAGGAAGCAAGGATAAAGTCTACATTAATAGACATCCAAAACATGATCCTGCCAATCATGGACTAAATGCAATAACATATTGCATATTCAAAAACATTGATTCATAATAACAATTTTTCAATTAAAAACCATATGATTGAACTTTCAGCAGAAGTTCAAGTGGCACTTCACACTTGCAAAATTTTGCAAGAGAACTAGGATAAGACTTTAGCTCTTATTCTCAAGGTACACTCTGAGTTTCTCTCACATTTTAGTGTCTCTGTATAAATATGGTGTAAATAAATGTTTGGCATTATTGTCAAAAAGGGGGAGAGAAAGAGATATTTGTAAAGACATATGTATAGTACATAATAATAAAGAGAGACTTGTATATACAGTATGGTACTATGCCTTATATAATATGTATAATGTATGGGGGAGATATGTGCAATCATATATACAGTAGGATTACAAAAACAAATTTTGAAAAATCAAAAATTAGCATGTCATTGTACATATATTTTTGGCTAATAAGTGTTTTTGTCACTAATGCCAAAGGGGGAGATTGTTGGCATTAAGTTATGTTTGTCATTAGTGACAACACTTATTCATAAATCTATATGGTTATCGAGTTCATCACTCAGTCTCTAGTGGACACTGAGCATTCAGTGGTTGCCAAGTAAGTTCAGCAGTTTAGTAGTTCACACTGAGCATTCCAGAGGTTACCAAGTGAAAATAGATAGTGTACAATCCAGCAGTTACCTCCATGCAGTTAGTGGTTACCAAGCTTCATAGTATTTATCGAGTCATCAGTTACTATGATGTGAAGCTAGTATCTACCAAGTGCTGGGATGAGCATTGTTTACCGAGTGCACGAAAGGTAAACATAGTATTCAATTCTTACCAAGTTACACTATATCTATCGAGTCTCCAATGTTCACTGAGTTCAAAGCTATGTTGAGTGATTAGTATGGACCATGCCTCTACTTCTATCGAATGCATGATGATGTCGAGTAATGCAATGGATGTTGAGTATCAAAAGGTCACCAAGTCAGCTATTTAGAACTTGAGTTTCTACATTTGGGCCAACTCAATAATATTTGTGTTAACTTGTGTTTTAGCTGACCTTCTAAATATGAGAATTGGGATGGTATATATGTTATGTATTATATCATTCTTCAATATGATGACAAGTAATGTTTTGAGAAGAGTGAATGCAAATCGACAGTAGAGCAGAGTATTCAGCAAGGTCTATAAGGAGCAGTCAAGTTACATCTATCACAAGAGGTGATCAGCATTTCAAGGATCTAATCAGCAATCAATTTGTAAGTTAGATCTACTATTTCATCCTAACAAGTGAATCAGATTTAAATCCTTTAATAGGGTAGACTTAATAGTCTTTTCCTTAAATCTCTTAACAGAGTGCATACTTCATTGTATGTTTGTAAAACCTCTAACAAGGTGGACCTAGCAGCCCTAATTGCCCCTAATAGGGTAGATCATTAGAAGTGATCATTGTAAGCCTTAAAAGGCCAACTTTATATTGTAGTATTGAAATTTTTTGGGTATCATCCCCACCCCTATTTTACTTTCTATTTAAAAGGTTTCTGGGTCACCAAATATTGTGTTCATGTGCCATGAATATTTATCTTTTAGTTTCTCATGCATACAGTAGATTAGATCAATTAATGGTGAATGAATTATGTTGATTAAGTGCTGAATTTGATAAAAGTTTTTGAGGTCACTGATTCACCCCTTTCCTCTCAGTAACCTAGCTAGTCTTGATTCTTCCCGACAGTTTAGGCCCTTGCAAATTTTTTAGATAAAATAGCATTTTCCATCACCTCCTCATTTCAAGTTAGACTACAATCTAGCAAGTTTCTTCGTATTTTATTTTTCTCTTATATTATGTGGCATGATTTGATGTTCTATCAAAAAAATTGTCTAAAACTTTCACAAAATAAGAAAAATAATGTTGCAAGTACAGTAGTCATCTTAGACTTTAGTTATATATGACACATGAAATATTAGTTGTGAAACATGATGTTACAATTTAATATACCAAATTGAAATACTTGAACATAGAAAATTTTGAAATGAACCAAAAACTCTAAACCAAAACCACCTTAGACATTAAATAATAGATGACTAATTTATATTAAAATAGTTTGATTCAAAGAAAATTATTTGTTAAGAACTATATCAAACTATAGAAGACCAGAGGAAAGAATAATAACATCATTATTAGACACTACAATTAGAAGTATAACATGCAATAACAAGTTTTGTTATGCAATAGGTCTATAAAAAACTCAAGAGCTTGGATGTACAAATGCCTATGCTATCTTAATGTTCAACCAGCAAGCTAGCTAACTCACTTATTTGTTAATGAACCTCATTATTGATATTTGAATGAATGTTTCTCTTTGATTCAAAAACTAAAACACTATTTAAATAATATATTTATAAGTAAATAATTAAATTAAATGATATATTGGAAAAAAGTGATACTATTAAGTTAGAAATATTATCAAGAATGATGTTCAAGAAAAGAATAATACACATAATTAAAAAAAGAAAAATACGCATGATTAATTTTTTTTCTAGAAAACTTTCTAAGGACTCTCTCATAGATTAGCATGGACTCCAACATTGACAATGTCACATATTCTATGAGGAAGATAGAGGGTATTTAAAAGTGAGGGCCCATGTTTATGATGAGGAGGGAGAGAGAGAGAGAGAGAGAGAGAGAGAGAGAGAGAGAGAGAGAGAGAGAGAGAGAGAGAGAGAGAGAGAGAGAGAGAGAGAGAGAGAGAGAGAGAGAGAATATAGAAATCTATGTCAAATTTTTATCAATGTGTCATCTATCATTCTGATAGTAGACTAGAATTAGTATTACTCAAAACTTGGATTAAAATATTGAGACACAAAATCATCTATAAATAATATTAAGTTGATTTATATTTTGAATTAAGAAATATCATATCATGAACCTTAGATAAAGTATGTTAAAAAAAAAAAATCTATAATCAAACAAACATATATGTGAATGAAGTTATTATATTTAGAAATATAAGCAGTAGAAAATAAGTTGTTTGATGTGTTTAGACTAATAATGTTGTTTCATGTGTTTTCCTTTGGACCCAATAAGGTTGTGTGGACCAACAATCAAGGTCACGAGTCAATACTAGTCAAAAGCCCTAAGGGGAAGACCACTCTTCAATAACTTCGATCAATACTTCTAGAACTTCTCCTCTACAATAATCATCATTTAGCATTTCAACTTAATAGGTCCAAATAATTTTATTCTTAACATTAGGTACTACTCTACAATAATCATCATTAGCAATTATGAGATGATAAAAAAAGAGGAAACAATTGAGAGATTAGATAGACGTACAATTTTTAGATGATCATATGTAATGAAATGTGTGAGTGAGTAGAGAGAAACTAGAAAGACATTGTGTACAGATGAAGGTAAGAAGCAAATTATTTTGGAGTACTCATTAGAACCACTCAATATTCAAAATGCACATATCATCATTTGAGATCAAATGGTTGTGTGGGATTATATGTACATTGAACAATAAAGAGGGGAATCAAACATACCAAGGAGGTCTGAAGGCTCACAATGGCCTCTCCTATGAAATTTATATCTAAGTATTTCTCATAAGATAATGTGTTATGAGGTCTTCATCAATGGGATAGAACCTGAACCCATGAGGCAGTTGTGTACCACCATTATCATGATTGTTTAACAAAAGTTAAGAGCATCCATTATTTAATTCTCTTCTCAATTTTTATACTTAGCCTTTTTCAAAATCTAATATGTGGGTTATGGGGAGATGTTATGTTGACTTCTTATATGGGTATTAGGAGAGGTGGAAAAATATATCAAAGATGAATACAAATGAAAATAAGTGAATGTTTGTGTTGACAATAATGGTAGAAATTAAGTGTATGCAAAATTAGGTCACATGACAATATAAAGGAATTTGTGGGGTTGTAGCTAAGATCGATGAAGGATTATTTTGATTGTGTGTTGTATGTAAAGAGGAGAGAGAAGATCTTGATGTCAGGACACCACTTCAAATCTATGCACAACAAGGAAGTGCATTGTTTAGTGCATGTTCATTAATGATTTTATATTCTTACCCACCATGGAAAAATTCTATCTATGTCTCATCAAATCTGCCAAGATTTATAAATGAAAGTCCCACAAACCATAATTAAAAAAAAAAAAAAAAACCATAGTCAGGATCAACGGATATTATAAATCAATATATGAATGGCATTTGAATGGGCCTATTGTATAGTTTGGTCAAGGGTTTGCATTTTTGTTGCAACTTAGTGCTAATAGGACATCATCCCAAAAACATTAGGGCCACAAATTGTGCTTCTCAAATGTGACAAGAGTTATAGTGTTCTTAGGGCATAATTGATGGTGTTTTTGTACAAATTTTTAGCAATTTCATTTTCAAATAAATCAGGTTTCATTCCATTTCATTTTCAAATCACATAAACCAACTTTCAAGAAATTTCATTTTCAAATACACATCCTTAGCTAGGCAGTGTCTGCTCACATGTGAACTTGGCACTAAAACCCCATGCTAGCCAAAATGTTCCTTTCCCATGCAAACAACTATGACAATTAATTTGAGTGTCATTTTTTTTAATGTTACCATGTAACAGTCAAAATTTTGACTTCTATGTTATAAGTAGTTTGTATTCTAATGATATCATGGGGTGATAGGAATTTTTTTTATCACATTTCATTAGAAATGAATGTTATAAATTTTGGAAAAATTTAGTAGTGAAGCCTCCTTTTATATAAATTGTAGAATCAAAATCAAAAGGGTTGACTATACTAGAATGAAAAATACATTGAAATCGTCAAGATAAGCAGAAGATCCTAAGACAAAATGCCTTAGGTTGAGGTTGACCTTGACATCAACCTAGGAGATCACTTGCATTGGAATGGTCTCCAAGATCTTGGAGATAGAGAAAAATGATAAAAATAATGGATAGAAATTTAGAAAAAGATAATCGATCGAGCATAAACTCATCCATGTTCTTGGAGATCACTAAAAGGTGGGCTAAATGGTGCTACAAATAAAATGTACATTTTTTAAGATCACACAATGTTGATTTATTATATCAAGATGAAATTATTTGTGTAAATGAAAGAAAAGGATGATGTGATGTGAGTATGTAATGTTAAGGTATGCAAACATGTTATATCCTAGTTTAAGAGTAAAGGTATTAGTGGAATCTATTAAGAAAAAGAGTTTATGTACTTTGTTGGAGTTGTGTTGGCATATCATATGTTATCAGTTAGTTCACAATTTAGTTGATTTTTGTGCATAGTCCATCTCAATGTTGTTTCCCTATTAGTATCTTTGAGGAGTGATCTCTAGGTAGTATGTCTAAATGCATGTGCATTCCCCTTCTAATGTTAATAGGGTTTATGTGCTAGTACACTATCTAGTGAGATTGTTCTAGACATCACAATTTTTCCCTAATAGGGTTTCCATGTAAAAAAAATGGTATTATTTGTTATGATATTGTTATCTTCTATGCATTAATGTTTATATTTTATTACTAATGTTGATGGTGATGAATTATTTAAAGCATAAAAAATTTTAATCACACAACTGATTCAACACCCCCCCACCCCCCCATAGTTGTGAGTGTTGTCTTGATATTCCTAACATATATTAATATAAACTAAGTTGGTTTCTTAATTACTCTCTAATACAACTAACAATATAGGAAGTTTTTAAGGTGAGTGATGGAGTAATTTAGTCACATGTCAGGAAGGTCTCAACATTAGTAAACATCTTTGGTGACCTTGCTTGTAGACTATTTATGGGTCCTAATAATGGTTATTCTACAATTTTTCTTAGGGTTAAATTTGTGTTGTCTTAGTATAAACATTATAATTTTTCATCGCCAAAATTAATTCAAAACCTAATTGAAAATTTTAGGACGCCTATTAGAGGTTATTACATAAAATTAAAAAAATTATATGATTGAGATATTAATTTCCAACCATTTTTAGACTTATATTATGCCAAAAAACTTTCACAATAAACAATTAATATTTTTGAGCTACATAGATTTAGAAGATAGTAGAAATTATTTGGTAGATGGTGTACAAGAAGTACTTATGATAGAAGATATTTGTGTAGGTTATTGTTAATGTTTCTTTACATTCTTATATTTTGAATTATCATTGTTATTTATTGTATATAAAAGAATAGAGATTATATATAATTGTCAAAAGTTTTATGAATTTTATTATTCTTTTATTTTACCATTTGTTATATATAATCTCTGAAAGTTATCTATTTTGACTATTTAATCATTCCACTCTAAATTATTTTATCTAAATTAAGATGTAATATTCTACTTTCAATTAGCCATACCTATACAAATTAATTAAAATCTATCTTAATGATAAATAGAAACAATCCCATAAACATGTCTTCATAATGATGAATTAAAAATATTCTAATAGAATAGTTTGGTTATTTCTATATTAAGCTGTAAGAAACTATTGATTTTGTAGATGTGTGTAGTTATTTCTTTCTTTTCAATTTATTTAACATATATTCTATATTGTTAATATGTGAAAAATTCATTTAAAAGAAATTTATGATTTTAAATTATATTGTTCTACAAGTACTCATTTAGAAATGCATATATTATGACATTCCATATAAATTGATTTTATAGAATATTATATTGATTTACTTAAGAACATTTACATGAAGGTAAAATCATTTTTTCGCAATTTTGTTTTAATTGTTTAAACAATAGACACCATCAAAATAATAATAAGAACATAATAGGCACTTATTATTATGTGACACCATCATTAAATATGATTTAAGAACAATAGTTATTTAGGAGCAGAAATTATTAATTTTTTATGTTCTCTCTTATCTAAATAAATGGACCCTACTAATATAAGATGCTTGTAATTAATGGGAGATTCAATCTTGTATCTTTAAGGAATCATGTTAATAAATCTATAACAAAGATTGAGGGAATATGTTGATAAAAATATATTCTATTTTTTAATCAAATCATTATGTATATGTGTTGATAGTGTTTCTTTGATTAACAAGTTCATAAATCATACTATTTAGTTGTTAAATTTATAACTAGATATTAAGTGAGGAGAGTATTTTGATCGTTTTAATAAACAAAAGAAAAGTAAAGAATGGTAAAGTGTGGTTTTATACAATAGTGAATGTAAAAGAATGATAACATCGAGAACAATAGTAATTAAGATATAGAGAAAGTGTCAATTTAATAACTTTTCTTTTGAGGTGATCATGCTAATTATCATCATCACCACAAATATTATATATGATTCATTTTATATATATTAGCCATACCAAAATATTTAAACTGTTTTAAACAAATTGATTCCAAAAAACATATTTTAATTCCAAATTAAATAATATTTTTCTTCAATTTTATTTTTTTTTAAATTGATTCCAAAAAACATATTTTAATTCCAAATTAAATAATATTTTTCTTCAATTTTATTTTTTTTAAATATAAATACAATAATTTTTAAATAAATAAAATTATATGAAGATCCATCAATACCACCGAATCTTCCTAATATTCCCTTCAATTTCTTATCCATGCATTGCTTATGCCTCTTAACATTGCAATTGATTCTATGTAAATTCATTCATCTTTGTCCACTCTTTACTACGTAATGGGCAAGTTAGTTAATGGTCAAATCGTTAGGAGTCATGAATTTACCATTTGTAAAACAAAAAATTCTCCATAAAAAGAAATATAAATGTAATCTCAATTTTTGACTTTTTGTCCTAGATTATAAATGATCACTAAGGCTCTTATTATCAACTATGAAGAATATTCATTATTGTTGTTAATGATGTACACCAAGGCCTTCTCTTTTCAATTCTATGGAGTATCCAAGAAAGCCATAATTTTGTTGGTGATGGGCGGTAAGGCTTGCTCTTTTTAATTGCAGCCATTATGTTCACACTAGTATGTTTCTAGATACATAGTGATGATCTTGCAAACAGAAGCGGGCGGATTAAATTTTGAGAATTGATTCTCAAGGCCGTCTTACTTTTTAGAATCCTATGTAAATGGATGAATTTCCAAATGCTAGCAATGTATGGCTTTTCTTAACTAGATATATCTATATATATGATATAGTTTATAGTTTGATTGTTAATTTTTTAAAGATCAATTATAATGATGAAAAAATACAACTTGGACTTTTTATTTTATTTTCTTGGATTCATTTGTTTTTAGTGTAATAATTAGTGTATTCTTTTTATTTTGAAATTGACAAATATTAAGATCATACATGTACATAATATGAGGATTTGCATTTGATTTGTGATTTTAAAGTCGTTAATAACTTTACATGATTCAAAATGTGTGAAAATGGACATTGTTCAAGTTCATATTAGGAACTCCAACTCTATAGAAAATATTTGTAAATTGTGCACTCGATATTTTTTTAAAGAACATACCCTAATACATCTATAGGCATCTATAAGTGCTCATTTGAAATCTCCTTTATCATTCCAATTAAAAAGCATCCCTATGAGCATTCTATCATTATCATTCAAGTATGTTATATGCATCACTATATGTTTTCTTGTAATCTTCTAGCTATTTCCAATATCGTTGACTTAATAACAAATGCTTCACTGAGGTAGAATCACATTTCCTTACAATCTCCTTAATGACTTACATTAACACCACATTGTTTAGACACATATTACAATATATTTAGAAGAACAGAAATTGATTGAGAAAATGGGAAAAGTTTTTACATATATAAACAAGGTTTAGATAGGTTCAAAGGTTTAGCTGTGCACTAATACCAAATTCAATATATAATGTTAGGTAATATTCATTTGTTATAGTCAAATCCATATCTGCATGGCATTTAAAAGTAAACAATTCCTAGTATTATTTCATTTTTCTTTGCAATATGTTGTAATGTTTTTCCATAATCACAAGTCTTTATCATAGTGTAGGTTGTTACTCATTATAAATTAATTCTATTTGTGGATGATATATGCATAAGAGGTTACATTTTCTTCATATTTAGACAGAAAACATTAGTACTTGTGTTTACGCACTAATGGAGTGGACCTATGTAGTGCCTAATTAAGTTAATTATTTTATCAATTGAAGTATAATAAGTTAATATGTGTATAGGACAAAATTGCATGCATCACATTTGTAATTTTTTTATCCTACTTATCATTTTATGATTATCAATGTATACTTATAGTGCCCAATTTACCTTTGTTAGTGCAATAGTAATTCAAAATATGTACCTGTCACTTTGACATGCTTATTTCATTAGTTTAGATCAAAACTAACTATTTCCTAGGATTTCTACCTCCTCAAACAAGTAGCATCTCGTATTTGTCCCTTAGATAAGACTAACATGGATGATCTACTACCCTAAATTCATATTTTACATTTTATACTACTCAATACAAATATCACTTAAATATAATCGTTACACTTTATGTTGCACATCAAAGGTCACAACATGTGTGTTGGGGGCTTATATCAAAAAACACAACTGAGTATAAAAATAGTGTGTGAGTTTAGCATCTTTGATCTTAGTACTAATATTTAGTTATTTGTAATCTACTCTTCATCAAACATTCTTGATCTCTTTATTTCAATCTTGTCACTTGAAAGTCAAGGTTTTGATAATACAAAAATTCAATAATATCCCTACACTAGTACATTTGACCCCATTTTTAGACCAAAATTTTCGACCATCTAAAAAAATGGGGTCAAATTGGTTGTTTTATGCATGCAATGTATATAATTTTTTTAACTAGAAGCCCGTGTTGGTTGAAATTTTGACCAACACAAACTTACACTTTCCCAAAATTAAAAACAAGCTCTTTGTCGGGCCCTAATTTCAATCTTACGTGATCGAAAGAAAGGCTGTGCGGTTAATGTTTGTCGTATACTGCATTTTGTGGCACCATTACATGCAGAGGAAGGGTTTGAAGATTACGTGCCATTAGCATTTTACTGTGTGAGTTCCAACAGCATTTGGCAGCTTCAGTGCAACCTCTACTGGAATAGTAAGGTTCTATCTCTATTATATCTCCTTCTTTTCGTTGTTTAGCACATCATCTTCAATGTGATTGGAATTCGTAACATATAATTTTCCTCAGGGGCTCCCACCTTACATGCCTTGCATGGATGTTCTATTTATTGGTTTGGGAGTTTTCTTTTCACTATTAGACACCTCTATTTTAAGCTATGATCTTCTAGCCATTGGCTAACTTCATGGTGGATTCCCCAACTATGGGTTTGATGCTTTGGATTGACATGAAAGGTTTTCCAAAGCTTTAAGAGATGCAAGCTTTGATTCAAGTTGCCTCGATTTTAGGATGTCAACTAAAGCCTCTATTACATGTGCATCAATTAATGACTCTCTACGGCTGTCATCAAGATCAAATTTTGCAAGAGCTTTTGTCATTTCCAATTTTGATTCAGCTGACCCCCTACAAAGGCGATCAACCACTAGCTTGCACCAGTTTTCCATCACCATAGCTTTAATGTTTTCCGAAGAGTCTGCCAATTCATCTAACATTTGTTCAATTTCTATTCCCCTGTTTAAGCATCCATCACCTACATCATAATGCAAAAAGCTATTGAGATAGCTGATAATGGATTCTTTGCTTCTCACAATTACATAATAATTTCTATTCAAAACTTATCCATAAAATGAGAATCTGCCAATTCGAACAAGCCTTCAAGCAATTGTGATACTGGTGGCCCCACTATATTGGCTTCTCTTTTGACTATAGCTCCTCAATTATTTAGTGCCTCTTTTCCCTATGTTTCGCTTTTAATTGTTTTCATAAAAATTAAGCTTGTAGAGTCTTCAAGAAACCATTTAGCCAATGGGTGAAAGAATGGCAAAATTATAGAAAAGAGACAGTTCAAAATAATTCACACAATTAAAACTATGCTAGAGTTTGTGTAAACTGATACAACGATTATGTACCCCATTTTCTTCAATACAAATTCTATTCACAAATAAAACTTATCTACATCAATTGTACCCTTGTTTATCCAATGTGCTCACAAGTTTGAACCTCTTCACATTGATGCTGGTGGCATTCACGCCAGATCACTTAATGTTGATAAAGTTACAGACCCTTGCCAGTGTAGTCATGGGTTTTGTCTCATTTAATATATGTAGAGAATCATCTTTCATTAGATAACAACACTCTTATGATCTCAAAGCAACCCATCAATGTAGAGCAATTAGTCATACCCTAGAGTGGGTCTGGCTATATGTAACAGATCACCGAGTTGGGATAACTCATCATCCTATTGAAGATATAATGCAAGGTGAAGGCTTGGATAATTTTGTTGATGCTCTTGTTTTAAAATGGGAAATGGATGCAATTGCATCTTTTAATGATACCTCTTGATACTGGTAAATTCTTCTCATAAATTTCATGACCAAGCTACAATTTTCAATAGTTCCAGCAATGTCTTGAGAATCAAATCAATTGCTTGGCACTAACTCGTACAATTCCACATTTTAAAGTTTTTGTAGCATTTATTGTATCACTAAATATTTACACTTTAATCAGTTAGCTTTGATGTTATGTTAATAATGGCATCAACTATGGTCTTATCATTTCTATTTCTGTCCTTGGAGACTCAAAAATGGAGGAAATGGAAATACTCTTTAAGATATAGGAAAATATAGTAAATAACTCTCCTGGAAACCCATTTCATGTCTTCAAGCACACAAATAATTTGATAACATTCACTTCTGTTAGTAAACCACCTATATCTGTAGATAGAAGTGAGAAAAACAAAATCGAAGGCCCCAAACCAACACTTTCCTTATTCGCAAGCAGTGTGACCAGATTCTCTATAAACCCTTTAGAAGAGGAAACACTTAGTTTCAACCATGGAACTAGACTAGGGAATGTACAGTGAGATAGGACTAGACCAAAAAAGCCAACAATCCCTAGAATCAGAACACTACAAAGCAACAACCTTCGAACATGGAGAAATCTGATGCAGTTGTTCAAGGTTATTGGCACTTGCAATAAATGCTTTTCTATAAAATTGTAAACATGGAGAAGGTTAATATGGCATTCTTCTGCGGACCACAAGGGGCATCCTTCTTACTTAAATTTAAATGGTGGGGGATTTTAGGGTAGTAAACATATGATAGTCCTCAATACAAAAAAAAAACCCTAATCCAGTAGTATCCAGCCAGGCATATCTTACATCAATATAACTTCAACTTTTAGGGGATGACTACCAAGTTATTACACAGAAAGTTCCAAGAATGTTGATATATATAAAATATATAGATTTCTTCACTGAAACATAACTAGGACAGAGAACTCCTCAACAACAAATATGCCAAACAATAATCTAGACTATAAAATCATTGTATGTGGGGAGTGTTGATGTGTGTTTTATGACCATATTAACCATAGAATAAAATATTGGAGTATCTTATCCTCTCTTGATCAAAATTCCATGCATGCTAAGGTTGCAAGTAAGATCACACAAGTAATTTCCAATGTTCCTTGTAGGTTGCATAGGCTCAATGGTAAATGTGATATGTTGTAGGTTATGATCCAACAGTAGGTTATGTTCCCTGTAGGTTTTCTAACAATGTTATAGAACTAATTAACATCATTAGTTACATCTTGGGGTTTGATCTAGTTTTCGTTCATTCTTAATCCTTGCAATTATCTTTTTCAAATCCAGATTCCATTTCTTTTCTTTTTTTCTCTTCAATGTTAGTTTGTGTGAGTTTTGATGTTTTTTCTTCTTCTTCCTCATTTTCATATTTTAACTTAAAAATTTCCTACCTTTATCTATCTTCTTTTGTTCTATGACCTTAGCCTTCTTGGGTCTTGGGCCTTATGTGATGCAGAGAATCTACTCAGTGATTCAAATTTGCATGTTTCATTATTCTTCTTTGCAAAAATCAAGTAGAGATTCACAAGAACTTTTAATTTGTTGATGACAATAATGTCTCCAATACAATACAATATCTTAATTGTCTCACTCCTTTTCCAAATGTTGAATTGAGACTTAAAATATTTTGAACTTCGAGTAGTCAAAATTTAAATGGACTAAATGACAGTAAACAGATTGTAATGCAACTAACTACTTAGAACATCTTTCTATAATTTTTTCCCATCAAAAAATAAACTCTTTCAGCAAAGCCCATTTCAAATTCATTATGTCCTGTAATTCTATCAGTATAATATAACCATTAAGATTTTCAATGGCATGGCTTCTTCAATGACATACCTCTGCAAAATGGATTGCTCTCGGGTCCCTCTGAGTGGTGTCACTGTCACTACAAATACACATTCAATTTACATATTGTGACCAATCTAAAAATCCCTTCAATACAGTCTAACATTCATACGAATTACAAACGATATTTGTTCCCTTTTTAATTGTGACTGTGGCAACAAGTCTCTCGGCAACATTCAACCATCTTCCATTATCTGGCTACACTCAATCCAATATGCACAGATCAGTTTGTCTAGAACTATTTCGGATTTCAATGCATAAGAATGTTTAAGACTTAATCATTGCTTAATTAATTTTAAAGAGAAACCCGATGTATCACACTATACTGCTGCTATTCCCAAATTGGGACTATTTAAATCTAATGTAGAACTAAAACCAAATCTTAAAAAAGAAACCGGTATCATAAAGCATACCCCAATTTCATATTCAAACATTTAACTTCTTGAAACCAATAACCGATACCAAGAATTGACTTGGAACAAAACAAAATTGAGATCTTTGATATTGTATTGTAATTGGTGATGACTTCAATCACAACTCTCTTTTAAACTATTGTTAAACCGTTTCATACTCATCGTGACTAGCCACCAAGGTAAGAATAGAGAAATTATAAATAGATTTAGTATCTTCAAACCAAATAGAAATTAGCGCAGGTTTTGAATACAATATAGTTCCATAAAATTTGTTTACTCCATCTATGATGATTCAAAAATTTAAGAACATAGAAATGTGGACAAGGGAGCAACACATCAAACAAGATAATGCCACTAGAAATATCTACATGATACAGGCATTAATTACAATATATCTTCTATGTATGCAATCTATCATGGTCTGGAAGGATTGAAAAAAAATGTAGAATGTGTACATGGTTTGGCAGGAGCATTTATTAGTGGATTAAATAAATTGGGCACTGTTAATGTTGATGATGCTCCATTCCTTGATATTGTAAAGGTTATATGCTTATCGTTAAGCAAGGGGAGATGGGCATCAAAACTTCTATCATTACTGTCTCAGCTCATGGAATGAATCCTACAAGTGCTACAATGTGTGGAATGAAAATTGTTGTTGTTTGAACTGTTTCTAAAGAAAATATCAATATGGAGAAACTAAGGAAGGAGGGTATTAAATAAGATATATTAAATCATTCAAACTTTAGCTGATAATTCTGTCATAAAATGCTGCAGGTGTGCAAACTGTGGACATAGAGATGAGCATGCACAAGATAATAGTTGTTGGGTCTGTGGATCAGAAGATGGTGCTCAAGACTGTGAGAAAAATAGGAAGAAGAGTAGAGTTATGGCCATTGAATCCTTATCATCCTGGTCACATCACCACTTCTATATATACCAAAATTTATAATAATTATAGAAAGCACGGATACATTGGGAGTTTTGGGTATTTCAAGCTTGCAGATGAAGATGAGATTTCAAATAGATGCACTGTCATGTAAGTCAGAGCAAAAACCAATAAAGTAACTCAAACCCTATTTTATGTTTCATCCTAACCAATGTTGATAAAATGTGCTGATGGATAATCTTGTTGCAGGTTTATGTTAAGGTCACTTGCTAGATCTTTTCACCTTCCAAAGAAGAAAATAATCAGAGGTTCCAATGTTTAATGCATTATTGCAAATTTATCATCTTTAATGAATTCCCAACCCAAGTAGTCTATTACATCGCCCCACCTTTGAAATTTTTTTGAATACTGTGATCATTATGCTTAACATGGGCTAGTGATATTTTTAATAGTTGTAAATGCTCATTCTTGAGCATATTCTAATTGGAAAATCTCAATGAACAAATACACGTGATTTGTAGATTTTGATTATAAAATTTATTTTTGTATAAGGAGTTTAAATTAAATTTTCCAAACCAATCGGAGGAGCTAATTATTTTGTCATGTTATCATAGTTTTGGTTCATAGATAAATTTTATGAAATCATCTCCTAATACCAAGCAGCAAAGTTGATTTTATTAGAAGGAATAGACCAATACTTTGGGAATAGACCATTACTTTGGGACATTGTCAGCGGCCTTAAAGAGGCAACTTGGTGGGGCAGATTGGTGAGCCTACATAGAGAGGCCAACTTGGTGAGACGAGATGGTGAGTTGACTTGGTGAGATGACCTGGAGAGCTAACTTGGTGAGAGGACTTAAGGAGTTAATCCTTATTGACTGAAAATCAGTGGTTAATTGTCTGCAAATTTGGTTGGAGACAACTCCTTGTGTTTTTCTAGTGCTTGGACCAATTTAGTTGCCTCTTTGTTAGTAGTCTTTGATTGTTACCAAGCTGAGCGCTACATTTGTCTAATTTCACTACCATGTTTATGGTGACTCACTACAAGTTATGTTCTCTATTGTTTATTTGTATCTTGAATCCTTCTCCCCAATCCTCAACCTCAATGTGGTTCCACTATCTGTTATTGCTGTCTTATGTTAGTATTGTTTGATGTTTTAATTTTGTAGCTTCTATTGTTAGTATTGTTTGATGTTTTAATTATTTTCTTCATGTATTTGCTCAATGTAGGGGGTACTTCATGATGGAACTATAGTGGCAGTAAAGAAAATTTCTTCCAAATCATTCCAAGAACAAGAAGAATTTTCCACAAAGAAAATTTTCATTAGTCATGTGCAGCATCAGAACCTTGTAGCATTAAAAGGGTGGTGTGTGAAGGAGAAAGAGAGAGTACTAGTTGGCTGACACTCCAAGCTTCTCCAAGAGACACACTGCATAGATAGCTTCAGTTGCAAAGAGTTCATAGGTCAAAGACACCATGCTATGACATATTAATAGTAGTTGGTGCACATTGGAGTAACTGGGAGTTAGGAGCCCCAAATTGAGATCATTAAAGACATGCCGTAAATAGCAACATAGTTCCTCTGTTATCTGCGATTTATACCAGGTTTGCTTTATCATTTGTTTGTGTTGGTAACTTGTGTTAGTAATGTAAACATAGATTAGTTTCTTGGGATACAGTCAGTGATTGCTCCTTCATGGTTTCAGATAGATTAAATGTTGTATGAGCTCTACTATAGTGGAGAATAATAAAAATTCACAACTGTTATCTCTTGAGTTTTCATATTGTTTGCACATTCCTTTGGTCTTGTTACTATGTTCCCATGAGTGATTTCTTACAATAGTATCCAAGCTTAAGACTTGGGTTACATGCTAACTATTTGACAAAATAATTCTAGCCCAAACTTGATCTCTTTGATCAGAGCAAGCAGGGATTATTACACTATTCTTGATATCAGTTATTCGCATTTCAATTGTATGAGTTTCATAGTTACATTCAGCATTACAAATTTGATTCTCATATTTAGAATTGGCTTAGTTTGATGAAGTTTTAGTACTGTCATTTCTTTCCAACATATTATCTAAAATTCAAACTAGAAGAATCACTTAAAAATCCCATAAGAAACTATATAACAGTGAGGGTTAGTCATTGTCAAAGTGTTTGATGAAATGTCAAACAATTGAATTGGAAACAAAATTGGTGCTTATACAAGATGTTGCAATTGATTGTCAATTTGCCTAAATGCCTTATATTATTGCTTTTAGTTATCAATTGACATCAATCTTCTAAAATATATCCAAGTTTCCATGTTGAAGGGAAGAGTAAATATTGCTAGTGGCACACCAAGCAGGTATTATGGTAATCATAACTCTAATGCAATTATATTGGAGTTTGGGTTATGAGCAGACTTTTTGAGTCTTGATAGTAAGATTCAGCTAGGAAAAATGAGTAGGAGACAGGAAAATAATTAAAAAACTAGAGCCAAAAGGCTAAGATACTAAAAGGCACCTTTACAACTCTAATATGCCATTTAAGGATACTTCTGCTTTTTGTTTTAATGCCATGGATTTTAACTTCTATGCGCCTAAGCTGATATTGCTAAATGATTATAAATATTCTAGTCCACCCTATAGTTCTGATCCATTCTGAATGTGTCCTCCAAACCTAATGCCAACCTTGGAATGGAGTGATGCCACCCTGGACAAGGTATAGCTAGCCACGGAAGCTAAGGGAAAGTCTGAAAATTTCTCCTTTGATCACTGATCTACATACTGGAGTACTCATTCTACCTGATACAATCCAACTCAATGATTGACCCATTTGAACTTCCTATCTGAGCTCATGCACTTGTGATTGTTGTCCACTATGGTCCATGCAGCCATTATCAAACATTGATTTATTTTCTATCCAGTTGGAGGCATTGTCCTAGGTTGCTGTAGTGTTGTAGTGGATAAAAGTGCATACTTAGCACTTCTTTCAACTTCTGTTATACACCCTTCAACCATTTCATTAAATGTGACATTCTATTTGATTCAATGGATTTTAGCATTTAATTGTATTCAACCTCTTCCTAATCCTTTTATTTATTTTTCCACCGTGGTCGAAAATGTGGATATGAATAATATTGTAGACACAAATTTGTGCAACTAATCCACATTCTAGTTGAACTTTGCTTGAGTTGGCTTTCCTCCAAAATTGGTTTGTTGCTTGTTTACATACCTGTATAATCTGAGAGGACCACTTTTTTTAATAGATCTTGTTGAAGAAAATAGGGAACATGTTAATGAGGAACAACCTTCAATCTTTCAAGTAAATACTGATTTGGTTTCTGCAAGTGTCCATGTTTTTCTTATGTATGGAAATTGACATAGTTTCTTTCTCTTTTGTTTTTAGGAGGCTCTGATTGGAGCAAATCTGGTGGGAGGTGGTGTAAATGCAGCTATTGAGTTAATGCAGTGGATGAATATGGAAGTTGGCATTGAAGTCAAATCAGTAGACATTGCATCCCAATGCTTTTTCAACTATCTGAGTGTCTTGGACACAAATTTGGATGAATTGGAATTGTACCTAAATTACCACTTTGTTAATTGATGTCTTTTAGTAGAAGCACTCACACATGGTTCACTTACTGAAGCTGAGGGACCTTCCTATCAGGTACATTTTGTTTCACCTTACCTTGAACAATCTGTATATTACTTTGGTAGTAGTTAATTTAAAATTCTTTTAGTGTGCTGATTTTAAATGTGTAAATTATAATTATGAGGTTCAAATCTTACCTACACCACCACTCACACCTTTGCATATGAAAACATCAAACAAATGGGTACCATTTCCAATCGGACATTAAATATCTCCTTACAACAGGGTTGTCTAGATTGTTATTGAAGAAGACAATAAAAAGTTTGTGTGGTGCTCAATTTATGCTCCCAATGCACATTACAAGAGAAATGAGCTATGGAAATGGATATATGGGCTTCAATACATCCCTTGGATTGTGGGAGATGACTTTAACATGGTTGAGAGTAGGGAGGACAAATCTATAGGAAGTGAGATAAGTGCAAAGGAAATGAAAATTATTAATAGAATAAAATGAAAATTAAGCTCAACCTATTCGATCCTCTTGAAGGATATAGAAAAGAAAACAAAAATAATTGGTTTACTGGGTGTAATTGCCAAAAGGTAAGTATAAGGATATATTGCAGATTGGATATATTTTATTGCAATAAAGATTTTTTTAGCTTTGATCAGACTGTCATGAATGTAGTGTCAAGGTTACCCCTTGTTCTCTATCTGATCATCATTATTGCTACTGTAAGATTCATATATCTAATGATCAACATTAGGACAATGAAAAGCAAGATAAATTCCTTCAAAACACCAATTTACTAAAAGACGATTGCAATTACCCAATCTTTACCACCAGGGAAATTAACAAATGGATGTTATAAGATAAAAATACAATTAAACTATGGAATGACAACAATAAAAATTTGGCCACTATATTTCAAACTATTGGACAAAAGAACAGCCTTAGACAATAGGAAAACAAAAAATGACCTTCAGAAAGATCTGTTCAAACTAGAGAAGATTCAAATGACCCCAATAAATCAAAATTGAATGAGGAGTTAATCATAGCAAAAAAATTATTGAGAAATCTACACACTAAAAATATACAAGGATTAAGAGTAAGAGCCAAAATAAATTTACTAAACAATGGCGATAAGAGTTCAAAACTCTTCTTCAGATGTATGAAAGTTAAGAATGTCTGAGAACAAGTTGACTATATATGAGCTGATAATAAATTGCTAAGTGATCTTAAAGAGATAGAGAAGAACTTTCATTGTTCTATAAGATAATTTTCTCATTTCAAGGACATAGTGCAAGAGATCTAAGCAAAAATATAATTCATAGTAAGATTACAGATGATATTGCAAAAATAATTAATATTTAAACTGTATCAAAATAAGAAACAGTAAATGCAATTCAAAAGCTGAATGATGAAAAGACCCCAGCAGCAGATAGTCTCCCAATTGAATTGTATAAAGAGAACTTAGATTGGTTTGGAGATGACCTGCTTCAAGTCTCTACTGAAGCCATTAGATAAAGGTTGTAATTTATTTATTTGCCTGATGTTTTCATATTTCTAATCATTTCCTTGTTTTCTTCTACAAGGTTGATGAATTATATGAATCAATGTAATCTTTTATGACTGAAGTGTGTGTGGTGTGTGTGTGGATGCAAGCCATACATCAATGATCTTGTGAACATGAATGAGTGGAATCCAATGAGCTTCAATGAAATTGAACATGCATGAAGAGGATGATATCAAGCACTTTGTGAACTATGAGTTTTTGTCCATATATGTAAGGCAGTAAGACATTTTTTTAATTGAGCAGTGAGCTCTAGGCATTGTGCCTAAATGCAAGTGCATCCCTATTTGTAATAAGTTAATACTTTTAATAGAGTATAATTTATCATAAGTTTCAGCCCCATCGTCGTCCCTTGTCCCCTCCTAACATGGTTTCCATGATATACTAGAATCTTTTTTGAATCACTAGAACATGATATTAGATCTTATTGGGCTCCCGTGTCAAATGATTTTCTTTTGGATGAGGCCACTACTAGTTTTGAGGCTATTGTGATATGTAATGATATAACCAAAGATAATAAGAAGACTTCTATCATTTTTAGTAACTCTCATCCTTAGACATTTGATGTGTGCCATATAAGGGTAGGTTGGTTGGGGTTGAATGTCATGAAATTTGATCTAAAGTACTTTGATTATAGTTCCAAGGATGTTTGTGGGGTGCTTGTTCAGCACCCTAGGATAGAGAGGGAAGTTATTGATTACTCTTATTTTGTTAAGAATGTTCATGCTAATGGTGTGAAGGTTGTCATGGCTTCTGATTTTTCTACACTAACAATACCGAAGCCTCCTGAGGAATTTGGGGTGGATATCATCTTTGGGTCTTCTCAAAGATTTGGTGTCCCCCTAGACTATAGGGGCCCCTCATTTGTATTGCTTGGTTACATCTTAAGAGTAAAAATGAATGATGTTTGGGAGGATTATTGGAGTTAATGTGGATTCCCATAGGAATCCTGTGCTAAGGATGGAAATGTAGACAAGGGAGCAACACATCAGGCAAGATAATGCCACTAGAAATATCTACATGATATAGGCATTAATTACAATATATCTTCTATGTATGCAATCTATCATGGTCTGGCAGGATTGAAAAAAAATGTAGAATGTGTACATGGTTTGGTAGGAGCATTTATTAGTGGATTAAAGAAATTAGGCACTGTTAATGTTGAGGATGCTCCATTCCTTGATATTGTAAAGGTTATATGCTTATCGTTAAGCAAGGGGAGATGGGCATCAAAACTTCTATCATTACTGTCTCAACTCGTGCAATGAATCCTGCAAGTGCTACAATGTGTGGAATGAAAATTGTTTTTGTTTGAACTGTTGCTAAAGAAAATGAAGGATGTAGAGGAAAATAAGGAAATCTTGTAGCACTTATGATTACCTATCCTTCAATGCATGGTGTGTATGAGGAGGGTATTAAATAAGATATGTTAAATCATTCATGACAATGATAATCAAGTGTACATAGATGGTGCAAACATGAATGTGCAGGTTGGACTAACTAGCTCAAGTTGAATTGGAGTGGATGTATGCCATCTCAATCTTTACAAGACATTCTACATTCTACATTCTAGTATGGGGCCTATAGGAGTAAAGAAGCATTTGGCATCATTTTTACCATCACAACCTCTGGTACCAATAAATGGAATTACTACTCTTGAAGGGAATCCACAACCACTTGATATGATATCAATAGCACCATGAGGCTCAAACCATGATTCTACCAATATCAATAAAAAGGGAGATTACAAAAATTGAGAATGGGAAAATGGACATTAAACATACTAGTTTGATGGCAGATAATGTGTATAGAGAAAAAATTATAAATCCTTATGTTTTGGAATGACAAGCAGGGTAGATAGAGTTGAATGAAGGCTCTAACAGGAATAAAAAGAAACACAAGGCAATCAATAGTCGTAGATAGTTCAAGAATTGACTTATTCCTAATATAGAAAATAGTGCAAAACTTAAAGAGAGATTAACATTTATCAAGTGGATTTGATCATCTCAGGGTCAGATAAACTTCTATTAGTCAGGAATAAAATAGAAGATACAACTCCATTGTAAAATAAACAATTTGTAAGACAATATTATCAGACCCCAATTCTTGAGTAAATTAGGAACCAAATGCTGACAAAATATCCTCACAACCCTATTCAAGAGAAAATTTTGACTAACAACCATTGATATGATCCCACAACTTAATTTTGGAGTTACCTACAGATATTTCAAATGCACTGTCAAGGGAGCTTCCACAAATTAGAGTGGAGAGTCCATGTCAAATCTCTTTGGCATATAACTTGTTGTGCATAGTTTCCAAGTTTGCTTATTGTATCGGGCATATTAATGAACAAGCATATTAGTTACTATAGGTGTTTATGACAATTTGATTAGTTACTGTCGATATTTTTTAGGTATTCTATAAAATAGTTCACATGCCTTGCGTATGATATGACATTTTGCATGCATCTTGCACTCTCTCATTCGGCCAATGATGGATTATGGAGAGTGATCTGAAATGATGACGCTAAAAAACACACAATCAAATCCAAAATGAACTTGCATTACAAATGGATTGTGGAAATCTGATATTGTTGATTTTGCATGCATGTCTACCAGGACAATCACAACTTAAACATATATGCATGTTTAAGTAATCAACAATATCATATTTCCACAATCCATTTGTAATACAAGTTTATTTTGGATTTGATTGTGTTTTTTAGCGTCATTGTTTCAGATCACTCTCCCTAATCCATCATCAGTCGGATGAGAGTGTATGATGCATGCAAAATGTCATATCATATGCAAGGCATGTGAACTGTTTTATAGAATGCCTAAAAAAAAATTTACCCAGGCATTGGTAGAAATTTCTACATTCAATGGTCAAACTTTTTGACCTTCATTAGTAGAAATTTCTACCTTCATTGGTCAAAACTTTCGACCTTCATTGGTCAAAATTTCTAGTTTCAATGGACAAATTTTTTGACCTTCATTAGTCAAATTTTCTACCTTTCTTGGTCAACATTTTCTACCTTCAATGGTCGAAATTTCTACCTTTCTTGGTCAACATTTTCTACCTTCAATGGTCAAAATTTCTACCTTTCTTGTCGACATTTTCCACCTTCAGTGGTCAAAATTTTGACCAATTTCGGACAGAGTTTGCACCATGGCTGTGAACATTTTTCCACCAATACTTTGGTCAAAATTTTGACCAACCGGTCAATTGGTCAAAATTTCGACCAAAAAAATTCTGACCAATGAGTTGGTCGACGTTGGTCAAAGTGTGGTCGAAAAATGAGTCAAAATTTTGACCTTCAATGGTCAAAAAATGGTCTCAGATGTAGTAGTGCTATTTGTATATGAAAGACCAAAAATGCTTTTCGAACCTATTTTTTAACGTAAGTTTCAATTAATTAAATTTCAATTAATTAAATGGATTTATAAAACCCCAAAGTACAAATTTGGTAATGGATAAAAATCACACCAAATAGAAGTGTTAATGGACTAGAACACAAGTATAGCCTAATCCTCAATAGAAAAAATAGTTGTTTATCCTTATTTCAAATTGTTTACTTACTTAATGATAGTCTCTAATTCTTAAATATTTGTTAAAGTGTCTCATGAAAATGTAACCACAATATGACATTAAATTCCAAGTAAAATATAAGATTGTCTCAACATATTATCATAATTAAATCTTTACTTATATATTAAAATCTTAATATTTCTTGTACTCTATCATTTTGACTTCATTGAAGTTTTATCTTTTTGTATGGTCTTTTTCACTTTCTTGTATAACTATAACACATATGCATATCATTTATAATAAAGACTTTAAAAATAAATAAATAAATTTCCTATCATGGTTGTTATGCACATTATTTTTTAATCTATTTTATTTGACTTTAGATGACTAGGAAGCTCCAAAGACCTTGATTAGCAAGGTCCTCTTAACCAAACTATTGTAAAAAAACATAACAATTTTCAATATAGTGCAAATTAAATAGAGAAAAATAATTAGTAGAAGACACTTAAATTAACATCAAGAACCTAGTAAAAATTCATTGCTACACTATCTTCTAAGGTAAGAAAAAAAAGAGAACTTGTGTAGTATAAGACATACAATTTGTGAAATCACATTCAAAGAAATTTGTTAAAAATTTAAAGTGTGACTTGTACAACTACAAATCAAAATTATTATAGATTGTAAATCAAAAAACTCATTTCAGAAAAAACTAGTTTAGCATGGTAGTGTACCTATGATAGTGTTAATGTAGATTATAATTACACTTGAAATCATATAGAAATTTGAGCTAGAACCTATCTATCGTGAAAAAAAAACACAAAATCAATTTCAAGTATAAAAATGATTAGGTTTTGATTGTACTAAGATAGCTAATAGGTTAAATGTTTAACTATTTCAATAAAGGCTATTGATTTATTTCTTACCTCTAAGTTGCTCTTAAACAAATTTCATATCTTAAAGAAATTAATATATTTCTACTTTTAAATTCCTTCTACCCGTACACCTTCTAATGAAACAAGAATTTGGAATAACATGTGTATATCTAACTAAAGAAACCATAGATCTATACAAACTTCTACAACCATTAAAAGACAAAGAATCATATTTTAGAAAGATAAAAGCATTTCTCTTATTATTTCTTAATTTTCCTTATATTTTCTCATTTATTGGTTGTCATACTATTTTGATTTGATTATTTATATTTAACTTTCAAAATAAAAAAATTTAGTTGTCCTCTTTCATCCAAGAGAAAATTTGATGTAGGAACATCCTAGGTGTAAGAGCAATCTTGCATCACCCAAAAATATTTCCTTTTTATTGCTTGAATAAGGATGTCTCAATGCAAAGTTTTTGTTTCTGGTGGCTTTCTACTTAGTAATTCAGTCATACAAGCTCAAAATGTCCTAATTTCAAAGGTGGATGTTAATCTTGGATATATCAACCTACTAAATTAGGCTCAGTGCCATATCATGAGTATTCATGGATTTATTGCAGATTTTTGGTGTGCAATTTTGGCATAAAAACTTCATGCTCACTATTGAAGGCCTAAACGTGCCCAAATGAGGCTGAAAAACTCAACATATGGGTGCTTTCCACAATTTGATCTTGTAGATCACAACTTGTGGAATCCAAAAAGTGGCTATAATAGCCAATTAGAGTAATAGTTCGAAATTTATTGCCTTCTGAATTTGAGCCAAACAAAACTTCCAAAATAAATGTCAAAAATATCTTTGGCTAGCTCTATATGTATTGTTAGGGTGTGTTAGGCCTAGGTATTAAGTTTGAGTATCCATGGCCATGCATTTAGGATCCATAGTGGTCATGAAATTTATTAAATTATTGCAAGTTAAATATTTAAAGGAAATTTTATACTTGATTTAAATTTATTTCTATTACCAGCTAATTTGTTGTAGTTAAATCCCAAGAAATTGGAATCACCATATTTATTTGTGTTAAGTGAGTTCATTAGATTATTAAATTTAAATGATCTAATTTATATGTCACTTTGTAAATAATGCATATTGTCAAAAATAGGTAATATTGAGAGGGTTAGTGAATCAATGTTCTACAAACTTTTTCCCACAATTAAATATTGTTAATTACTTTATAACATGCATATGAAAATAAACCAACAATGTTGAATAGTAAATAAATCCATACCCAAAGAGAAATCATAACACCATATTTTTTTGACTAGAGAAACCCTAGCTATGGGAAAACCTCGGTGGGGATGGTACTCACAAAATGATCCACTAAACAAAATTATCATGTTAAGGATGTTGACCCTATTAGGAGTATATAAAGTACATATAGTGTGCCAGTCCTTGTTAGAGGACTAGGCCCTATTAACACCCTCAACCCTATTAGAAGTTTCTTCAACCCTATTAGGAGCTCATATTAAAAAAATTATGAAAGATGAGCCCACTACCCAAACATGCAATTATACAATGTAGTTCTTAAATAAAAAAGAGATAGATACAAAAAGCTCTTTATTTTTGTTTATTGTACTTCATTAATCATACATTAGAATACACATCATATACTTCTTGCATAACCTTCGCATAAGTTTGTATATCATATTCACCACATTTACATATTATACATATTGACACACTACTTCACATATCTTGATCTTTTACTTATACCTTTCTCTTTTTACAAAGCTTTCCTTGTTGGCCTTCAAGAATTCACACTCTTGGGATAATACAAAATTAATTCTTCCTAGCTTAGGGTTAACATCTAAGACATCATCCCTAAATAATTAAGTAGTTTTTTTTCACCAAAATAATTCCTTAATCTATAAATACCAAATTACTAATGTACTACGTGTTCTGCTTTGTTCACTACCTTTACTAATAATACTATTATATCTGATGTCATACTCTCTATACCATATTGCGCTCTTGCACATGTCACCATGATACTCTTTACTATCTATATCCAATTGCATACGTGTCAAATGTTACTCTGTAGATTTCACATACCAAAATTATCTATGTACTACAAGTAAGGCTATTTGATACTTGAACAATTTTTTGTATATGACTATGAGACCTTTACCTGTAAACTATGCCCTCAACTTGTGAGATATATATTTCCATAAATGGAAACTCTAACTTTTCCAACTTATCCATATTTCCAAAAATCTCCCCCTTTGTCATTGATGGAAAAATATAGGAAAATTGTCTAGTCCCAAAATGTTGTACAAAAACTTCCTTCAAAATGGACTTTACAATATTCTCAAAAAATTCAAAATGCAAAGCTCACTACAAAATTTGGGGTCAAATTGTGATGGAAATTTGTGGCAGCAATGTAATTTGAGATCATTTTCATGTTTTTTTTTTTGCAATTATACTTGATGTCATCACAATGCTAACATTAGCATCATAATTATGATGACATTGAGTGTGTGTGTGTGTGTGTGTGTGTGTGTGTGTGTGTGTGTGTGTGTGTGTGTGTGTGTGTGTGTGTGTGTGTGTGTGTGTGTGTGCGTGTGTGTGTGACATAAAGTATTCCCCATTTGTTTTGATTGTGGAGAGTTGAGCATGAAAAAGGGTGGAGAGCTTCAAACAAGGGTGGAGAGTTTTGAACATTGGCATGCCCTTGTCATTGGTCCATTTCATTGTTATGATCTCTACAAAAAAAAATTGTGCCCTTTCTCTACAATTTCATTGTTATGTATCTCTGCATTTTGTTGTGTGCCCTTGCTCTACAATTTGGTTGTTGTGCTCTTGTGATATCTACATTTTTTTCGATGCCCTTTCTCTATGATTTCATTTGCATTCCCTTGTTCTATGATTTTGTTAACATTTCATGCCCTTGTGATGCAATTTCATTGTCATGTTGTGCCCTTGCTCTACAATTTCATTGTCATGCCCTATCTCTACGATTTTCTCCAAGGAAGCTATGTAAATGTTCATTTATTTTCCTTCTAAACATGTATATTTAGAGATCTTTTAAAAGGTTCTTATTACATCTTATCAAAATAGAAAAATTAATCCAATTGCATACGTATTCTAGAATCCAAATAAGAAAACAATAAAACTCACTCAACCCATGCTAAGTGACTTACCTCAAGATCCTCGACAAAAAATAATGCAGACCATGAAAATGGGTAGAGTTCACAAGAAATTTTACAAAAACATATCATAGAAAATATTTTTAGAAAGAAACTATCCATAACATAGTTAAATGGGTCTAGTTGTTGATTAGCTGGGTTGATTACAAATTCTTGTAGAACTCTTGTCAGGTTAGGTACAATAAAATGAACAATCATCTATTTCGAGCTAGAAGGACCAAATATGATTTTCTAAGGTGATAAAATTACATATGCAAGGACTTGAAGAATAAATTTAGTAAACATTTGAGTGTGTTGGTTAATAGTTTGTCTTCCTTATCTTTTTGGTTTATAGCTCGACCCTTAGACTACCTGATGGCTTAAGTAAAAAAAAGAAGTTAAGAACAAAATGGGTCAGTGTAATAATCTATCAAAGATCCTTGAATTGAAAGGTATAGCTCCCTTATGAATGCAAGATATGCAATGAATTTGTCTTTTAAGTTTTGGGAGTATGCTCTTAACCAGAGAGCAGAAGAGGAAAAAACCAAGTTGTTCAACACTTTAAACAGCCTAGGAAATTGAAAGGGGGACTAACTCACAACATGCTATCTATTACAACCTAGATTCAAGGAATGGGAAAATGCATAACTAGCTATGATAGTAAGTAGAAAGGAAGAGATGGCTAGATAAGTAATTTCTAGATTATAGATTAAGCTAAAGTTTTGACAATACCTAGAATGTATATCTCTAAGCAACTCCACACACCAATTTTTGGCTTCCTTATGCAACAAATTATACTAAACACAAAAACTACTGCATAAAAAAGAGAGAACAAAAGACATGTTTATGCTAAGGAAAGTAAGACATACAATCTATTGAATGAAGGAAACAAAACTAAGTTCATTCACATTCATCCAACTTTCAACATTAACACATTCATTCCACACACTATACTAAAATTTAATGAATATCAAAACTTCAAATGAACTCAGAGTCACACATAGTAGTCCCAACTATATGGGTTTTCCCAAAATAAATTTTCCAAGCTTTTTAACTTCATAAAAGGTTACACTTATAGACCTTCTCAAAATGGTTAGTTACATGGATGATTGCTTCACAGAGAATCTCTAAAAAAAAGACTAAAAATAGGACAAGCTTGAATCATTGTCTGTTATAGAGAAAAACAAAATGCGAAGAATGGATAAAATTAGGAAAGAGAAGGATAAAGGAAGATGTCTAGAAAAGCATCAAAATCATTATGTCTTTTTAGAATTAAAAAAATTGTCCTTGTAATCTTTCATGGCTTCAATTACTTTCTCTAGCTCTTTGACATCTAGAATGATGACATTGTTGGCTCAAACCATCAAGTAGTTATGCATCTCTATCAGCTCATCAATTCTAGCCACTCTTGACTAGAATTTCTCTATTTCCCTCCTTATGATTGCATCCACTGTTGGAAGTTGAGTGGGTGAATAACTTCATTGAAAAATGCCAATAATTTTGATTTCATTCTCTCAATGTCCACAAGCTTTCCATTAGTGGACACAAAGGAATCTGTGTGCAAGTTCTTCAAATATTGAAACAACTTTTCAATGACCTTTTACTCTAGGTCATGCACATCCTTGAGCTCATTTACAAATCTCATGGAGCTTTCTATAAAAAACTCCAAGGATTTCTTCCAGTGAAATAGGGATTCCTTGCTTGTCTTTAGAATCTTGTGAGTAATGGCCACATTTGTCTTCATGTCTATTACATCTTGTAGGAGGGAAAATTGTTGTGGCATCTTATCTGATGCCTTATGTTTGTTTTCTAATGATTTGAAGCTACTTACCTAAGCTTGTGAGCATCCAATACTAGGCTTCCCAAGTTTTCAACCAATGGGGGACCTTAAGCCTTCATTTGATCTACCCATGCTTGGACTACCTACCCAAATTTCCTTTCTTGTTGAAGCTTTCAGGAGTAGGTTCTTGTTCTCCTCTACTTTTAGGTCAAATTGACTTGAAGAAGTACTCTCAAGTGTAGACCTTATGTATTCCACTACCTCTCTATTTTAGGCCTTAAATATCTCCTTCTCTTCTCTAAGCTCTTCCAACTTGTCCTCAATGCTTTGATTAGTAGATTTCCACATGTTCACCATGAATTCATGAATTGGGATGCCAAGGTCCACTATTCTAATCTAGAAATCATCTTTTGATAGCTCATGAAATATTCCTTCTTTCTATGGATCAACAATCTCAACTAGCATATGGCCAATTGTTGAATCCATAGCTAGTGTATCAATCATCTTCTACTTCTTTGTCTTCTTGGATGGCCAAGAAGAGGTAACTTGTGTGATAAAGTCCTTTGATGGTCCTGCATCCTCATATCTCCTCTTTATATCAATCATCTCTTCAAGCCATGACTCTGTAGAGATCACATTGATAGTAGATTGCAATGCAGTGGGGTCAAACAATTTACTTGAGATTAGTGGATTTGGCTTTCTCTGAGAAACAACAGGGAGCTAATGACCTTAGACCAAAAGGGATAAGGTAACCCCTTGCTAAGATACATTTTATCCTATCCATCCATGGAATTATTAGTGCCATCCAAATTGATGACTTGAATAGGGGAAGATGGCTTTGCCACTAATTTTTCTTGTTCCTTCCCCTTATCCTTGTCATCCACCTTCTCCCTAGTCTTCCTAATGTTTGGAAGAGGACCAGCTCCATAGGTAGGGTGAGTGGTACATTCTTTTCTAGAGACTGGTCTCCACCTTGGCCAATGGATTATAATGGCTCTGTAAATGTTGATGTAGTGGCTTTAGTGGTTGTTGTTGTGGTTGATTGGTAAGCTCCAACAAATATACAACCTATAGAACTAGTACTTTTGGTACTCTTTTTTCTCTCTTGGGTCCACTCCACCCATTTTTTTGTTCTCTTGATTATCCCCTACATAAGAACCTCCATAGTATCAATGAATGAATCTACAAGTGTGGTAGAAAAAATTGGCATGCCTTTGATCTTCTCATAAGATGTGAGGTGCATGTTGGCTCCATCATCTACAAGGTCAAAAACATTAACAAAATCATCATATAATTTAATTTCATCAATGGTTAGCCATGACCAAAATCACTCCTAAGTTTGGTACTTGTTGAGACACCCATACCAAAAGTCTTTAATATTTAGAACATGGCTATAGGCATATCCCAACTTCAAATGATCCCTTATAAAGTTAATTTGATCATATTGAGGCATGAGCACCTCATAGTCTAACAACTTAATTTTTCTCTCAAATCTCTTTACCAAATTTTGAGCATCAAATCTTGAGGCACATGAATATGGGCCAACTACTATAGGGAAGGGAATCCCAGAAATCTTCTTCACATTAAAACACAGGGTATTCACTTAAAGGATTTTTCAACACAGTTTGATTAGGACTACCTTATCTTCAAGATATCTTGGAAATCTCTTAGGAAATCCATCATAGGATCATATTTGCAAATATGAGAAACTCAAAAACTAGATGAATGAGCATCTAAACTAGCTTATGGCCAAAATTATCTCTCACGAGAATCTCCTTGTTGGGCCTCCTTGCAATTCTTGGCAAAGCCTCAATGTGAAAGAATCATTGACAACCACATATTCCTAATAGCTTCTTTGTATCTATATATGTGGTTAAAATTCATAAAATTTAGTGTTCTCATCATAATTTGGGATGCTAGGGAGGTCGGCCCACAAGTGGTGAGTTTCCAAATCATAGATCAAATAAGAGGACATGTAGAATTGCTTAAATCCTCTAGCTAAATTCAACAACGAGGTGAGCTCATCACAAATTATTTATGCCTAGTCAATCTACATATCCTTAGCACATATTTCTTGTACTAGGAAGAAATGGTGCTCAATGAACTCCAACATATCCTCTTTTTCCTTTCAATCTAAGGAGTGTGGGGATATCCATAAACTCTCATTTTAGATTTGTGCCAAAAAGGGTCTTTGACATTTTTCTATTCTTTGAGTAGGCAATCTAGAACCAGGTTCTTTGCATTTCTACCCCTTTAAGGGTCTTATTCTCATTGAACATGGATGTGGAGCAGGGTATTTTTTTAGTGGCTAATATTTGCTAATTGGCTAATTTTAAGAAATTTTGGCTATTAATTTAGTTCTTAAAAATATTTAAAATTGCCATATTTTTATTAAATTTAGCTATAAAAAATATTTAAATAGTTAAAGATTCGCCAATTAATAATAGAAATTATTTTTATTTTTCAAAATAATGTAAGATTCACCAATATTTTTATATCTCTTTTTTGAGGGGGGTTGGTTAAAGTTTACCTTGATGTGGAGGACCTGAAAGAAACATCACAATACTACTCATTCCTAGGAATTCCAAATGTGGACTACATCAGTGCCTTGTTGATTAATATGAGAATAGACTAGTTAGGAAACAAAATCTACTTTATTTATAGGTTGTATCTTTCGATGCATTCCCTTATGAGCTCAAGTGCATGCACTACCATAGGAAAACCATTTGCTTCAACTAGTCCTCTCTCTTTAAGTTTTTAAGTGATTGGGTAAACGGGTTGAGAATTGTGTCTTCTATGAAGATCACCCAAATGATAGAATTTGAAGGAAATGTGTATAAGCTCTTTTAACTCACTCTATAGACCAATTACCTTATCATAACCAATAGCTTTGATTTTCATTCGCTATGATTGTAGAGGATGCAGTTCTTGATAAATAGTTGTTTAAATATACTTGAGGAAACCAATTGCATGCAATTCCAATGAAATAGTTATAGGAATTAAAATATTGTTGCCAAAAAAATGAAACTAAGTTCATCCAATTATTATAATGGCAAGATTTTCATTTAATTCCATGAGTAACAACTATTTAAATTTTTCATTCATTTGCATGTAAAATACTAAATTCCCGAAAGATCTCTTACTTTACTTAAATCAAAGTGATATGACTAGGGATCACTTAACAACAGAAATGTTTTACCTTTATGGAAAGAGCCTTACTTTGCTTCAAAATCTAGAATGAAGATATACTTAATGATGTTAACATATGCAGGAGAGAGAGAGAGAGAGAGAGAGAGAGAGAGAGAGAGAGAGAGAGAGAGAGAGAGAGAGAGAGAGAGAGAGAGAGAGAGAGAGAGAGAGAGAGAGAGAGAGAGAGAAACACTTAGCTTATCTAAAAATGCATTTTCCTTCTATTTGGGTTCACACCACTAGGAGTAACCCTTTCCCAGCTTGTACAGTTCATTTCTTCACTTTCTGCGTAAAGCTTTTAACATTGTATCTCCTTTGTATTGGGGTCACATTTCAATCACTAAGTTTTTTGGAAGTATCTTTTGAGCATCTCCAAGGAATATTCACACTTAAGAGTAACTTGGCTTTCTATTTTTCAATGCCTTTAGAGAAGTAGCCTTTTTCATTGCCTTGGGATGGAAAACCCCTTTCATAGCATCATTTTTCAGACTAAAGCACAACAACAACACTTCATCCTTTCACTTCAATCTAATGGCCTCAAAGCTAGATCTTGATCATTCTTTACTTGTTATAAGCCCTAAATGATTCATTCAACATCATGCTCACACAATTTGATCATTGAGAATGAGATTTGGCTCAAGTTCATATAGCTTTGGAAACAAAACTAAACAACTTCATTTCCATGAATATGCAACAGAAAACCCATAGACCCATGCTCCCTCATAGCACTTGATTTTACCTCCATTAATTTTCATAGGATTCAATCTAGCTTCCATCCACATCTTCATGGGCCTTTGGAAATGACATAATCATATTCTAAACCTATTAGTCATTTTCATGGCTTCATCTTTTTGATATGCACTTATATAGTTTTCTCAAGGGAAAAACAACTTGAAAGATCAAAAATCTATGGGACAAGGAATGTTAGGGAAAGATAGAAGAGAATTAAATGCGAAACACTTAATTCTCATTGGGAGGATGCCAAAATACACCACAATGATGCCTAGATCACCTAGACCTTGTGTGCACCAAATAAATAGGAAACCCACTTAGAAAGATTAGGTAAAGGTAATGCAAAGTGAAAATAGATAAAGTAGAGCACCTAGGAAAGATGAGAAGTTAGTGACCTAATAGATATTTAGACATCATATCTTGGGAACACACCACTTTCATACTAATGACTTCAAGATTTAAAGGGTAAGACTAAAACTTGGCAACAGAGTGTAAGGAGTTGAAGAAACAAGTTCTTCTTCTATGTAAATGCCATAATCATGAGGTGCATTCCCTTGCACAAGCCTCTACCACAATGACATTACCTCTAAACCATGCATAAGATGTTGAAGTGGTTCCCAACCTTGAAACACTCTTATAAGCATTTGATACTTGGGATCATCGTAGTGAGACTATGCTAATATTCGAAACACTCTTATAAGCATTTGATATTTGGACTATAAATTCTCAAAGACACTTCCAAGTGATTCCAATGTCATAGTACCTACTGCAACACTTTCATGGATTCTATCTAGTAGCTCCTATAATATCCTATTTGCTGTCTAGTTGTTATTTCTACCGTGCAGTCTCTTTCTAAATCTGCTCCTTCTCCTTCTCTTTCTAAATTTTCTCCTTCTCCTCCTCTCTTGTGCCTTGAAATTTTATTATCAAACTCCCAAATATCTACCTCTACCTTATCTAAGATCAACTTCACATTGTGTTGTAACTTTGGCATATATGTTTGATCATTGATAGCTTTCATTTCAGCATTCAAGCTTTCTAGATTGGTCAACACCCTCACTTGTGGACCTCTCATGTCAAGCACTTTTAGTATGGTTTCAACATCATGTTCTTTCTTCTAAGCTAACATTTCTATAGGTTCATTTTCTTGTAAGACATTAATTTTGTTGAACAATTGTAAACTTTTAGAAAGTGCATTATTTTTTCATGTATGTATGTGTTAGCCCAATTTTGAGTCGTCATAATTTGATTTTTCTATGCTTCCTTTAAACATGCTCAGGTTAGCTATTGAAACCACCTACCTTGATTTCATGTTTACCTAGATACGATTAGCATCATATGAAGTCATCTTGTATTGTTCGTTGCATATTTTATACTTTGAACATCTTTGAACTCCTTTGAACCTCGATTTAAAGCAATTCAAAGGAGTTCAACCAAAGGATTTTATACTGACCATTTCCTTGCAAGTGAGATGCGCTAAGTATTATAAAAGTGTTCTTTTGAAGTACTTCAAACATCTTTGAATCCTAGTTTGATGTAGTTTGAAGTAGTTCTATAAATAAAAAATTTGAGCGAAAAGTGGTTATGATTCCCTGGAGGTTCCTAGTTCATGAGGCATTAATCAATATGTTAGGAGGTAATAACTTGAAGTCACACCTTAATTTTGAGCATGAGAGGAGTTGTCATCATGACTTGGAATGGAAAATCTTTCACTCAAAAAATATATTGCTTGTCAGATGAAAGTAATAATTGCAAGGAAAACTAGAAAGAGAAGTTACTATATAGGAGGTCTTATCATGGGGTTTCCAATGTACAAATCTAGCCACAACTGATTTTCCATGAATGCCTCATTATGATGTTGTACTTCTACCTGTATGTTCTCTTCTTTTTTTCTTTTAATGGAACATAAGTTTCCTCTTTTTGTCTATTATGTGAAAGAGTGAATTGAAGGAGAAGTGACTAAAAGAGAAGGAAAAAGGTCCAATTTTTTTTTAGTAGCTACAAGTGAGAGCACTAAAAATCCCTCCCTTTGTTCTATTGTCTGTTTTCATTTCAAAGAAAAGATCAGTTTTTGGCTTTATTTTCCTTATTTGAAATGAAGTCTATATTGGATTTCTTCAAGAATGTTTGAGGTTTAGAATGTAAAGGCCTATCATTAGTGATACTAATTTGGAGGGTATTACCTTGAGCAGGTTGACAAAATAAATGGTTGTATGGAAATTTTAACTAGCAGTCTAATTAAAGCCACACCTTTTCCCCCTACCTTGTTGAGCCCTAAATTGCTTCAACTTTGTATTGATCACTATGATGTGAGAAGTAAAAGTATCTTGAACAAGGATAGAGAACATGTGTCATCTATTGTTAGGGAAACAATTTCCTCAGTTTTATGCTTACCTAAATGTACCTTTGCTACATTTTCTCCTATCTAGTCCCTAGCTGAGTATCAAGAAAGCGTGAGTAAATACCATAACATCCTAGCCAAGAAGTGGGCAACAACCAATTACGGAAGTGGTTCAAGGTTTCCCAAAATAGTTACTAAAGACCACATGAAACCCCATATTCATGACCTAATGGTTATGTTACATCAGGTTAAGGGTTTAGTTGATGTTTTCCTTTTTGAAGAATGGATGTATCACTATGTGAAGATTATTCTAAAATGATAGTAGTCATTGGATTGGGATGAGGTAATCACTAGTTCATTGAGGAACTAGCTCAAGCATGCTAACAAATCTAGGGAAAGTTTCTACATGGCCTCATCTGACTTATTGCATTTCTTGTGTCAATAACATCACCTCTCTTCCACATGAAACCTAGATTGAAGATATAACCACCTACCAAACTACCCTCTACTTCAAAGGGACAAAGTGTTAGAAGATTTTAGGAAAGTGCTTGATGTGTTAATAGAGAGTGTGCATTTGAGCTTGAATAGGGCACCCATACCAAGGTTATCCTTGGAAGCTCAAAAGTTCATTCAAAACTATGGGAGTTATTTTATCCAGTTTCCTAAATACACTTATTTAAGGGTAGGAGGGTATGAGGAAGAACCAATGAAGCTACCTTGCTACACACTTGATTATTTTGTCCTAGCCAAAGTTTGTAGACAATTGTTCTCAGTGATTAAGGATAACTTGTCTAAAGAAAATTGGGAATCATTATTCCCTATTAAACTCAGACCTTTAACCTATAGTATCATGATTAATGCCTTGATCATTGGAAGCAATTTTCTTGGTTTTAGTTTTGGGTCCTATTAAGGTAGGAGGGATTTTGATAGCAAAGGATCCATAGCCCAAGTTCTTGGTTTAAAAGGCCAATCATCTATAGTTCCACGTCTGGAGGATTTGTGGAAGGATTGCAAGAATGAACAAGAAATGTTAAAGAGAGACAATTCTAGATTGACACTTCAACAAATCAGTTCTCTCAAGCTAAAGTTTCAATTAGAAGGAGTGGTTAAAGATGGTTTAGACATTATTGAACTAGGATGGGAAGAAGCAAGTGAGTCGAAAAAATTAGAGGTGGATTAGAATCAAGAAGAAGAAGATAATATAAATTTGAGAGCCAGATCCATCCTTACTTACACAAATAATTGGCTAAGGAGAAGAAGTATGAGGACAGTCAATGAACAAGTAGCTAGAAAATCTCCAAGAACAATTTATTTTTCTAAACCACTAACTTCTAACATTTTGGTTTCATCTCTTGTTGCAGGTAGCTTATCGACTCCTAATAGGCAGAAGAGAATGTTGTCTCTTGCACAAAATATGGCCCCTAGAACTAGGTCCAAAACCAAGTCTGAGGTGCTCATCCAATAGGAAGTTCAAAAGGAGAAGTTGATGGCTCAAGGACAGGTTCTAGGTGATGGACTTAGTCTTTTAGATAATTGCGATGGTGATGTGTAGCTAACTAAAACCCCCAGGATAGATGAACCCAAATTCATGACTCCTACTAGAGAAACCCAAGGAGTCCCCACTACTCCCATTATCCCATCCTAGCTATCAAATTCAGTCAGTAAGAAAAGGAACGTACAACCTGTGTCTACACTGATAAAGGACATTGTCACCAAATATGTAGTCTGTGGCTCTAAAGTCAAAAAGTTAAAAAGTGATGCCCATCTAATCAAAGATCTAGTGAGCAAGAAGATAACAGTAGAAATGGACACATAAATAGAAGACTATATTTAGGGAGATTGATACTAAAGGCTTTAAGGTTACTTCTATGTAATTGGGAACCATAAATAGGGATATAGGTAACCACTTTTTCAAGTTCTCCGCAAATCACATGCTAACCCAATTGGAAAAGGATAGTAAAAAAAGAAGGAACTAAAGGCACTAGTGATTACCATGGCTACCTATATAGATTCATTGATGTATCTTAGTGATCTTCCAGTAGTTTAGACCCCACAATCCTTTGATCCTAATTCTGCAGACAACTAGCAACTAGTTAAGAAAATGCAAAAGGGAAAATTACTTTTAAATGCAATGCAATATTGGATAGCCTCCATGATTAAGGAAGGCAACAAATTTATTTTAGATTTCACTACAACATGTGCTGAGGGGGAAACACTATTGGGTGAAATTCAAACCCTTATACTAGGATGGGAGGCTGATTGAAATCGATGTCAAGCCATCATATTTCAAATTAATGAAGTTGAAAAATATGGAGTACTAAAATTCCTTAGTGAAAATCCTATGAAAATTGTGGATTCATGCATGCTATTCATTCTAAAAAGAAATATGGGCTAGAAAGAATCTATCTATAGGGAAGCCATCAAGGAAATGCAATCAATTGAAACTAAGATTGTCGGGATGCACAAAGAGCTCTTAAAGGATATGAATGTTGTAAAAACTACAAGGATTCCACAATTCACAAATGGCATTCTAGATTTTGAGGTGCTAACAAAAGGTTTCAATGATACAATAATGAAGATCAAAGACAAGGATGTAGGTACTCCCAGTGATTTCACTATGCTAGCAAACATTGAATCTATGTTGTACTTGAATATGAATCTCATGCCATAGCAAAGTCAAAGGATTAAAGAATTCAAATGGAAAAAATATGCCTACAGGTCCAAGTTTCTGAGCTTAAAGAAGTTGTACCCCCATGCAATGTAGGAATTTATGAGTACCTTCAGGAGCTAGAAGCTAGTGAAGCAAACCATGGCTGACAAGGAAGAAACCAATGATGAAGTTTGATTAGATTAGTTAATTTTTATTTATTTTTTAAACCATTTTAAAAACTATCTTATCAATTGTAATTTTTTTAATTGAAAGGATGGGGTTTAATGGAGGCCTTTTTGGATATGTTAAAAACTATAAATGCTGGAACATTTAACTAGTCAAGTGTTAGAAATTAGAAAGCTAGAATATACTTTGATAAAGTTAGTTTTTTGAATTGAAATAGCAATAGGCAGATAGAATATATATATATATATATATTTCAACCATGCTTTAAAACTTGGTGTTAGAAGTAATTCAATCATTGTTACATTGTGAACATTGATAATCTGGTGTATGTGATATCTGTTGTTGTTTCTCCACAATTTATGTTCATTTATTTTCTTGTATGGTTACTTTGAACTATAATGGTATTTAGTTTTCAGTTAGATTATTGTTGATGAAGAGACTTTGGGCTTTTCATGTCATTTCTATAACCAATAATGTGGATTTTCACCTTAGTATGTGAGAGTTCCTTATACGCTTTCTTGTAAAAGTGTGCATTTCATTATTATTAACTCCTTTGATTCCATTGACAAATTTTACAAATGGGAGTTGCACCTATAAATGAAAAGGGAAAGCAAATAATATGAGGTTTTCCCAACTGTTGTGAATAATTTTGGAATTTCCATTCCCTAGGTATAGAGTAAATTATTTTTTGATAGGAAAAGACAATTTGTTCACTAACAAATTTTTGGCAAATCTACTGGGGAGAGTCCCTAGAAAAAAGACTAAGCCCTATCAAGTAATAATGAATCACAATAGTTCTCCCAAGTGATAATGTATTTCCTATTTTGCAGCCTAATGTTAGATTTGAAGGGACACAAGAAGACATAATCTCTAATTTGACATCTATTGCCTAGACATTATGCTAGAATAATCAACAATTTCAACAAGCATTAATTGTGCTTCAAAGGGAAGACGAGCGTGCTGAACTTTTGAAAGGTATGCTAGAAGTCCAAGAAGAAGTAGTGGTAAATAGACTCCCTCAACCCCCTGTGAGACCTTAAATAAAAAAATATACATGGCTAAAAGTAGGTATACGAGAGGAGAAAGAGAAAGGGGCATTTTAGATGAAAATTTTGAGCCTTTGTAAAACTTGAGTTTTCTGTCTTATTTTAACAACCCAAATAAGAAGAAAACTAAATCCTATAGCAGGTCTAGTTCTCCCCCAAAACCTTCCCCTATCTCACCTTTGGTACAATCTTCACTTCCATTAAAAGCTCTGGTCCCTTCTCATTTGAACATCTAGCCATTGCAATTTGTGCTACCAACTATGGGGGGAAAATATAGGCCCATTGGATCTTGGGGTCAATCCTGCCACATTACCCAATGGTGTAACTAAAATTTTATCTAAGTTCAGTGGGGATGGAAAAATTTCTACATATGATCACCTAAGTGCCTTCCACATAGCCTATGGAGATATAAGTGTCCCAACCTAAGAAATTATTGTTAGGTTGTTTGTTCGAATGCTAACTATCACTACCATAGATTGGTTTAACCACCTACCCCATCATTCTATAACTAGTTGGGATGACATAAAAATGGTGTTTGAAACTAGATTCAAGACCCTTGACAAAAAATGCTCACTATTACTTCAAATAAGTCAATTGAAGAAGGAAATGCACGAACCCGTGAGGGAGTTCGTAGCGAAATTCAATAGGTTTATTGAGAGAATTCCAGCTACCTCCAAATCAAATGGGGAAAATCAAAAAATATTCTTTATCAATGCAGTTCCCCCTAATGTAAGTTTTCACCTCATTAAAGATGTAGTTGTTCATTTTGTGGCCACTCAAAGATTGGCTATCCAGTCAGAAGATGCATTCATTACTATTGGTAAATGGAAGAGGGATGTTCAAACTTCTAGGCCTACTTCTACTTCTACCCCCACAAACCCTTTTACACAAAGGTTGATAAATGATATAGCCATGTTGAAAAGGAAATAGAATAGACCTCATGGTCCTTACCAATCCCCCTATCAAGATGTTAATAGATGCCAACAACATCAAGATCATGGTAAAACCCTACTCTTGATAGCTTCTCAGCCAGGGTTACAAATTGAGGGAGCACCTAGAGAGACTATGTGTTCTTTCCATTTGACTATAGACCATGATGGGAAAACTTGAACATATTGGTTGAGATGTGTTCAGCTAGAAAAGGATGCCCTTGGTGCTAAATTTCCAGTTATAAGGGAAAGAACTAAAAGCGAAGATACAAATAGTTATTTTCTTGAATATGAATTTGATTTAGAAAGAGGGGGAGATGCCTTTGTGATGCTCCAAGATCCAACTTGCACTATCATGACCAGAAACCAAAGAAATCATAAACCTTATCATGGAACTAACACAACTACTTCAAGTTCTAAAGGAAAGGAACACATACATAGTGATCCAGCAAACAACACAAATTTCAAGATTTTATCTAGGATAGAAATAGCCTCTAGTATGTCTTCTTTTTACATTGTAGATTTCTATAAATCTTCCTCTATATCCATTTCTCCAGTAGAATATTTAATAATGAACCCTAAAGAGTTGGATAAGTTAGTTTAGTATGTGAAAGGGACACCTGTCACTAATGCCCAATTTGTTGACGATACAATTGAAAATTAAGAATCCCTACAGAACCTAGTTTTTGTATCTAAAAAATACACTGAGTCTATTATGAATGCTATAGAAGGAGAAGTAGAAGAAAGAAAACCCAATCCTTTTTATTTATCTTTGCTACTAAATGGACAAAAGATCAGTAATTGTACTATAGATTCGAGAGTGTCTAACAACATTATGCCTACCCCTATTGCTAAAGCCCTTTGCCTAGACCTCACTAAAACCTATAGATGTTGCTATTCCATGGATGGAAAGCAAGTTCCTTTGTTAGCTAGGTGAAAGATGTACAAGTAGTTCTCTATGCATGCCCAGATAAGAGGCTAAAACTAACTATCTTACTAGTTGATATACCAGCTAGTTATGGGATGTTACTTAGTAGAACCTTCTACAAGGATATGGGTGGAGAGATCAAGCTAAATTGGTTTGAGGCTTATATCCCATTGGGTAAGAAAAACATAAAATTAGAACTAGAACCAAAGAATAAATACATAGTTATACCTTCAGATAATCCTAAGGGCCAAATATTATAAGAAGAGTGCCAATTTGGAAACTAAATTATTTTACCAGAAAATAAATGTGAAGAAGATGAAGATGAGAATCATGAAGACACTCTATGGATTCTAGAGTTTGATGATAGCTACTCTAATTTAGGGTTAGGCATAGGAATTGTTTTGATTTCACCTTCGAGAGAAATGTTTCCATTCTCTTTTAAATTGGATTTTCATAACACGAATAACACTGTAGAGTATGAAGCATTGCTCCTAGGCTTGCAAGAAGCCAAAGAAAAGAAGATAAAGAAATTAAAGGTGAGAGGTGATGCTGAAATCATCGTAAAATATGTAAGGAAGTAGTTTTCTATGAAAAATGATAAGTTGAGACATTATAGAAATCTAGTTTGGGATGAAATTGAATCCTTTGATGCTTTCTCTATTGAATGTGTGCCTCATTCTCAAAACACTAAAGTTGTTTCCTTAGCTATTTGAACCTCTTTACTGCTACTACATCCAGAGTTCAAAAGTGATACAAGATTGAAATGATTTATAGACCTAGGGTTCCAGATAATGTGAATCATTGGCAGGTTTTGATAATAAAGCACAGTTAAGGGATTTTATCAAATGTGCTGGAAATTTCGTTGATACTTTCTTCGAAGGGTTAGACAAGGATGGAAAATTAGTTAGGGAGGAATCAACTAAATCAGGAGAAGTTATTCAATTAAAAGGTAATAGAATTCCAAAAGGGTTAGTGTCTTTAGAACATCTCTTTGGTAGAAAGGATGATAGCACCATAAAAAGGGAAAATGATCCTAATAAAGACCTAAGGGAACATGACAAAATAAACATTGGGAATGAAGAAAACCCTAAATGGATTTCCATGGGCTGAACCTACTCTAAAAAGGAAAGGGATAGACTATCAAAACTTCTTGCCAAAATATAAAGATGTTTCTACCGGGGGATACAAATATTTCAAGAACTTTAGGAATGGGGAATTTGTGCATCATATACCCTTAAAATTAGGAGCTGCTACTTTTAGGAAAAAGCTCATAAACTATAACCCTAATATATCTGAAGACATTTTTAGAGAAGTAGAGAAAATGTTGAAAGCTTGCATAATTTATCCAATCCATCACTTAACTTGGATAGCTAATATTGTCCTTGTGAGAAATAAAAATGGTGAAATAAGAATTTGTGTGGACTTTAGAAATTTGAACCAAGCTAGTCTCAAGGACAATTACACACTCCCCAATATGGATCATGTTCTGCAAATAGTTGCTAGATCTAAAGTTATGTCAATACTCAATGGATATACATGATACAATTAGATCAGTGTTATACCTAAAGATCAACACAATACAACCTTCATTACTCCCTAGGGTACCTTTGCTTGCAATCGGATGTCATTTGGCCTAATCAATGTAGGAGAAACTTTCTAGAGAGCAATGAATTCTTCCTTTAAAGATTTAAGAGTAAAAATAATTGTAATATACCTTGATGACCTAGCCATATACACTAAAATAAGCAAACATCACTTGAGAGATTTAGAGGTAGTGTTGGGTTGATGTAGACAACACGGTATATCTCTCAATCCTAAAAGGTCAATATACTTTGTGGAAGAAGGAAAATTTCTTAGGCATGTCATTTCAAAAAAGGTATAAGAATTGACCCAGATAGGGTGAAAGTGATGTAGAAGTTGGCTCTACCCACCAATAGGAGTGATTTAAAATCCTTCTTTGGTCAAATTAATTTTTTAAGAAGTTTTATTCCCAAATTTTCTAAAAAAGTGAGACATTTGTTGAATATGATGAGTGAAAAGAACCCTTTTAGGTGGTAGGAGGAAAGTAAGAAAGCATTTGGAGATATTAAAATAACCATTTTGAATGCTCCCATGCTAGTGAGTCCAGATTTTGAAAAATATTTTATTATCTATTGCTATGCTTTAGAACACTTTGTTGAGCATTCTGACCCAAAGGGATGATAAGGACAATGAAACCCCAATTTCTTTCATAAGCATCCCCTAAAGAAGCATGAATTAAATTACACTCAAATGGAGAAACATGCATTCATTGTGGTGAAAGCATTAAAGCAATTCAGGTACTACATTTTGCATTCCCATTCAATTGTCTGTGTACCAAAGACAATACTAAAGAGCATGCTTACTCAATAGGCAATTGGGGTGAATAAAAGAGTTGTGTGGGTGAAAAAAGTTCAAGAATATTATTTAACCATTAAAACTACTACTCTAGTAAGAGGATGGGGTTTATGCAATTTGATAGCTGAAAATAAAGAATCACTCCTTGACAACACCGAAGCAACGCCCTTTGTTTTGTTAGTAAGCTCAATAGACACCTACTTCTCTAATGTAGCATACTTTTTGACATATGGTGAATGCACTATGAATATGAGCTATAACGAAAAATGTAACCTTTTACTAAAGGTGGAAAAATATGGAATTTCTAATGGCAAGTTGTATAAAAGAGGAGTGGATGGAACCTTTATGAGATGTTTAGACAAAGAGCAATAGAAGAAGTTGTTGAAACTATATCATTGAGATGTTTGTGGGGACACTTTTCATCTACTATAACTACTTTTAAAATCCTTAGAAATTTCTTCTACTAGCTAGGTATGTTTAAGGATGCTTATTCTTTTGTAAAAAATTGTGAAAATTGCAAACTTTGTACTAGTCATCCTCAGTTAGTAACTTTACCCTTAGACTAGTATTGATTGATAAACATTTCCATCAATGGGGTATTAGTTTTATCAGGCCATTAAATCCTCCATCTAGTGTTGGGCATGTGTACATATTAATAGCTATCAATTATTTCACCAAGTGGGTAGAAGTTATACCAACTAAGAAGGCCAACTCTCAAGTGGTGTGTGAGTTCTTATTTGAACACATATTTGTTAGGTTTGGGGTCCCTTAAAAGATAGTAACATACAATGCAATCTATTTTTCATCTTAAGAAATTTTCTTTTTCTACTATGGACATGGCATATCATTAGCTCATTCCTTGAACTATTTTTCTCAAGGAAATGGGCAAGCAAAATCTAGTAACAAAGTCTTGATTTCCATAATGAAGAAATTGGTGGTTGTTAACCTACAAAATTGGCATAAAAATTTGTATCAAGCATTGGGTTGACTGAATCACTCCTATAAAAGCTATTTGCATGGCCCCATTTGAACTAGTGTATGGAGTGGGTGCCCAAGTGTCCTTGCCTCTGGAGTTATCTACCACAAAATTTCACTCCATAATCAAGGATGGCTTTTTCCAAGACTGTCTAGAAAAAGGGTAAGGTATTTGAATAAATTGGAAGAAGAGAGAGATAAACTTGTTGATCATATTACTGAGCATCAAATGAGGGTAAAGTGGATTTTTTATATGAGAAAGCAATAGTGAACTAATATAAAACCTATCCTAGTTGCATTCAGTTGGGAAAATATTTGCCCACACAACCTCAAAATAATTAGTAAATAAAAATGGAGACAAGGTTCAAAGAGAATAGATATGGTGATAGTTCATCTTTGTATTAATTCTCTTTGAAAATGATGTAACATTGAAATAGAACTCAAAACATTTCAAGACAAGACACCATGATCATAGAAAATTAATGTATTTGTAGATTTGCAAAGAAAATACATCATAAAACTTGCATCAAGGAGTGGACCGAATAAAACTAGGCAAAAAAAAGTTATACAATGACTCGGACCCTTTCTCTAGCCCTAGAATCTCACTTATATAGTGTGTGATGCAACAACCTTCAGGATTAGAGAGTACTAATAGTTGTCCTTAAGAAAAAAGGATATTTACAAGGTTGCTATCACAAAAGACAAAAATTAGTGTAACAAAATGACTTTACATCATGAATGTTCTTTTACAAGGACCAGTTCTGCTACACTTTTTGTTGTTGAGTTGTTCATGATTGGATTTGAGGTTGTTGGCATTCCTCAGAGGGTGTAACCAATGGAATTTATTTTGATGGACCTATTTCTAATATTTGTAGACTTACTTCAGCTTGAGGCTCTCCATCCATGTCATCATGCACTAACAAAACAATAGTTACATCAGATTCTCCTACTATCATGTCATTAGTTTGGACCTCTACACTTGTTACTACAGTTGATTTTTGATCTTTTCCTTCTTCTTCTTTAACTAGTGTATCAGTAGTTTGCATTTCATCTTGGTCCACCTCATCTTCTTTGGTTTCTAACTACTTTGAATGCTGAAAATGGTGTCATCTGTCCAATCAAAACTCAAAACCTCACATTGCTTTTGCAAGATAAAATCCCCTAACTTATTTTTTTCAAAAAATTCTACTCTAATAGAATTATAGAATAATTGCACTTTAACAATTTCTTTAGTTATTGTTTCCCATAATACATGCCCTTTTTCACTTATAACCCCATTTATTCTAAGGCACAATAAATCATCTAATTCTTTACTCGTTCCTCCTTTTCTTTTAGTTTATCTATTTTTCTAAGTGCATGGGGGAAGTTCAAATTTCTTAGCAAGATATTTTGAAAAAAAAATTATTATCCTTTTCTACACTACAACCCTCTTATCATCAAAATTAGATAAATCATTAGTCATATCAAAAGTTTTTCCTATCTATTCACAAGAGAGATGAATAACTAAAACACACAAAAGGATGAAATCCTTATCCCTACCACCCCATTTATTCATAATGGGATTTAGAGCATCCTCACCACTTTTTATTTCATTCCAAATTTCTATTATTTTCACCAATTGTCCATAAAATGTTGGCCATTCAATCTTATATACCAGATATAAGATTGTTTTCTTGATTTTATCTTCATATAAGTCATTTAACTCTACATATAAGGCCTAGAGTTTATTCTTCTCCTCTTCAAATTCCTCAGCAATGTAAAATTCTAGCCTCTGTGGGATATTAGGTAGCTCTATAATAGGAGTTGATTTAAAGGGCTCAACTAGAGGATGAGGATAAGCAATCCTAGGCTAGCTAGATTACCCTACCTTTCTCTTTCCAAGTTGCTTATCTATATGGGCACCTGAGCTTCTAATTGGTGTATCATATTCCCCCTTGCCTCATATGCTTTGAGCACCTCTTCAAATGTAGCATTGTGCTCAAGGAATTTTTTTCGTCCTTTGTTGCAATAAAAACTTCAAATTCCACCATTTTCTTATGAGCTTTAGCCTTTGTTCTTTCTTTGAAGAGGTCATATAATCCCTCTAAGTCAATAAAATGTGCATGGGACTAAGCCATTTGATATCTATATAAGAACTTCTCCAAGTTCCTCCATCCCTTCTTAATAAAAACAAAGTTATGAACAATAGTAATCTATGGAAGGAATGTACCTTTAGATTTACCCAATAGTTCTCTCTCTTTAATTAATCCAATTTGCCACAAAAGTTCAGCAATTCCTACCTTTAGAGGTACTTGATAAGGCAACACATGTGGTTTTCCCAAAAAACCATAAACTCTAAAAATAGTCAACACTGCATATGGGATGATATCTCCATAATTATGACTCACCATCAACCCTTTAGCATGGTCCTTAGGTCTAATCAATTCTATTAGAGGTTGTGGTATTCTAGGGCTATCCCTTACTAACAACATTTTGATCCTAGAAGAAAAGTATCTATCAAACCTATCAAAACTAGCATCAATCACCTCCCATATCATATATGCACTCTACAGTTGAACAGGGAGCTTTTCTCCATCTCTCTCCAATTCCAATTTCATCTCCGTAGAGAAAAAGGTAACTCATTTGTATAAGCATATATAGATTAACATGGATTACCATTAGAAGGGCTTATTAACCTTAGCCTTTACAATTCTTACTAAGCCATTATGAATTTCATCTGCCAAGTGAGAAGCAAAGTCAAAAATTGAACTCATACCATGTTAAAAATTTTGAGCAATAATGAAAACAATGGAGCCTAGTATGTGATCTTGTTCATCCATGCCAAAGATCTTGCAAAGAGAAAAATAGAAGGCTTGTGCTTAGGGTTGAAATATTTTTTCAACAAAGGCTCAGGTGTGTTTTGTGTAACCAAAGGAAATGATCCAACCTTTACAAAAATGCTCCTACAATAGTCCTCCCCTTAGATATACTCTTTGTGCATCATACCTAGCCCGGAGGTCTTCCATGTCTATTTTTTCATGGACTACATGGTTAGGGTTTAGTTTTAAAACTTCCCTAATCAATTATGGTGAAACCCTAAAGAGGTTATTACCAACATGGTTCTTCATAGTTTGGGTAATTGGGTCATACTTCTTTGCCATTACTACTAGTAGATCATCATCAAAGAAAACTCCTAGAATAATCAATTTACCTTTTGAATTCCTATACATTTTTTAATGGAGTATCTTATCTTCTTTTCACAAACCATTTCTAGAAAATCCCTAATCCTCCAAAAAACACTTTAGCATCCCTTAACTAGTTTGCTTTATCATATAATCCCTCACTGACCAATAACCTAGGGCTTTTTAGAATAAGCTCTTTTCCCTTAGCTAATTCATTTATAGACTATGACATTTGTTCTAGGAATTCATCATGTACTGCTCTCTTCAGATTATCTACTTTCCCCAAAAAATCTCTTCATGGAGGCATGTTTAAAATTTTCCCTAATGCAAACACTTCTTAATTTTCTAGAAGTTTAGATGACTTGCCCATTTTTCTTTCTTTTTCTTCTTTAGAAATCACTTAGCAATATGTCAAAACCCTTGGAAAATCTCACCCTTAGCTCTAGAAATCTTTGCACTATGAGAATTCTACAATCTTATTTCTCAATGATGGAGAATTGGAAATTTTATTACAGCATTAAACTCACACAAAATAATATTGATCAAAGTTAATGCTTCAATAGTCACATTCTATGTCATAGTCACATTCTATGTCACACTGTGAAGTTTGAAATTCCATCGTTGATCATCAAGAATTGGATGGCTTAGTTTGAAATCAAAAAGACTACATTAACCCTTTTTTTGGAAATTTCCATGCATCAATATGGCGCTTCCCCACTTTAGTTAAATTTTAGGCACTTTCATGTTGTAAGAAAGTATTGATCATCGATCTTCCAAAGATGGATGACCATGAAGATTCTTATAACTTCATAATTAGAGCTTCAAATTTTTGGGCCTACTGATATAATCACTTTCCAACTCAATGAACACATAGATCTCTCCACCAAATATTATGTACCATGTCGGCATGCTTTCCAACTTTGCATGACTAGGTGACCCTTTCTATTACCAACCCCACTTGTCCACATGGAAACAAGGCACTTCCCCACTTCAGTTAAACTTCATTCATGTAGGAGCACCCTGGGTTGCACTACTATCCTACATGTTTTCAATTTTTATCTTATTGTTGAAATTGTGTTCTGCTGAAACTATGTTTTCTAGTTTTTGGGTGCCAATTGCAGACTATGTAACTAATTTTTCATGATGAATGAGAGGTTGTGCACTTCAAGAATTAAAGAGGACCTAGAGTTCTATCTATGATCCAAGGCACAAGTTTCACCTCCTTATAAGTTGGGATATATGAAAATTCCCTTGGAGTATCATTTTTTGTCAACTCTACTTGATAGTTTTTGTGCCTAACTTTCAGGTTGGATGCACATTTTTCCTTAGTGAATCAGCATTTTCACACTTAAGGGGTTGTAGAGGACCTAAAATACTACTCACAGTTCGAAGTGTGAGTTCTGATTCAATAGGAGCTAGGAGATATCTCAATTTTTGTCTGATATCAATTTTTGGACATTTAATTGTTGATGCAAGCTGACTTGTGGCACTTCAAGAATTTAATGTTAGGTTTATTTTCATTTATTATTTGCTAATAGTTGACTTGTGGCTTCTCTATGTTCTAGAATGATCTGTAAGCTATTTTTGCTAGTATAAAGAGAGTGTTTAGGTTTAGAGTTAGGATAATTTTCAGAGAGGATTGGAGAACAGAACTGAAAAGTGCAAATTTGCAGTTGGATCTTAGATCTTAAATGTATTTGTATCTAGTTATAAACTAGAAGGCCTTACAACTAGGCATATATGTTAAAAATTTGAAGAATTTGTAGATGCTTAAAATCGTCCGTAAAGACTATATTAAATAATTTTAATATTGCCTGTGACATTGTAATTAATTATTAATTAATTAATTATATTTCTCACATTCTTCTACTTATTTAATTAAATTATTTTAATTAAATGAGTTCATTCTCTTAAATATTTAAATCTAATTTAAATACTTTTAGCCTTAATTTGTTAAATTAATTTAGCATATGATCCTCCATCATCCCCTTTTTTAAATAAATTTTATTTATTTAATCCTCACATCCTATTAATTTCTCTACACCCATGATTAAAAAAAATTATTCAATTTAAAGCCTAACCTAGAGCCTAGCCTATAAGCATCATTTTTATCCTCTTAAGCCTACTTCTTCTCTAATTCCACTTAATCATTCTTGATCATCTCCCTAATCCCTCTCATTAGCCTAATAGTGTACTCACACATGTGTGAGATGGCATGCCCACACACTCTTGTCTCCCACTCTTCTTCTCAAGTTTTCTTACACATGTGTGAGCAAACTTTGAATTCTTGACCATTTGCATGGCTTGCATGTCATCTTATGTGGCATCTACATGGATGCCACCTCACCAAGCCCTCCCTCAAACCTATAAATAGAGGGCTTGTCTCAAGCATTTAACATCTCCCATTATTGCTTTGTTACCATGCCATTTTGAGTTTTGAGTTCTCATGCTAAGATTTTGCATTGTAGTTTGATTTTCATAGAGATTTCTAAGATCATACTAACAATTTGGTAGCTGATTTAGTTTTCTTTATGCATTGTTAATATAGTTTCTTCATGTATTAGCATCTCCATCTTATTTTAGCTTGCACATCTCATTAGTTTCTTAGTTGCATTCCATAGTTTCATCCTTGAATGCTCTCAATTATGGCTTTCTCCATAGCCATTTTTTGAGGTATTCCTCATCTCATTTAGTCTAGGTTCATATTGCATTTGCACTCACATTTGCATAATCATTCAAGAGATTCATACTTTTGTTGTGTTTGGGAGAGGACACCAAACATACCCACATCTTAACATACCAACAAGGCCTCTTATGGGTGCCTTTGTTGAGCTGTAGAGGTGGCTGAAAGATTGGATTTGTTAGCTGCTTAGGGTTGCAAAACCCAAGCAAACATTAGTTAGTGTTTGTTCCTTTTATTTTGATGAATCTTTGATGCACTTTCAAAGTTTTTAACTAATGTTTGTTTGTTAACCCATGCTCTTAATAGGTCACATTTTCTAGCACACATTTTGGCACACCCGGTGGGACTCACGTTCTTGGTTTCATTTCAAAAATCTACAAACAACATTGATTCAATCGTAAAACTATGCTTTGTCATCTGCACCGAACGCAGTGTCGTCTGTGTTCTATTGTCTTCGTAGATCAGCATCTATGCATATCGACGTCTATGTAGATTAGCGTCTACACATATTCGTGTCTCCGCAAGTTCATTTTTTACATTTAAAAAAAAATTAGATTCTGTCATCTAAGAATTTTGTTTGTTGTCTCCGCTTCATAGATTGTGGTCTACATTGTGGGCGCACTAAATTATCATCTCTGCCTCTAAAATTATCGTCTGCACTTTTTGTGACCTATTCTGTCGTCTGTGCTTTTTCGATTACTAGCTACTTTGTCGTTTGCGATTTTCTAGCAACCTATTATGTCATCTACAATTTTTCGGTGGCCTTCTATTGTATCGTCTACACTATTCTATCATCTTTGTTGTTCTGTCGTCTGCACTCTTTTATCATTTGTGTATTTTGTTGTCTCTACCTGCATTCTGTCATCTGCAATTTTTTTCATTTTTTTCATTTTTTTTAAGTATAAATCAAATTTTGAATTTTGGTGATTCTGTGGAATTGAGGTCATTATAAGCCTATTCTTGTATTGAAAAATTACAAAAAAAGTTAAAATAAAATTTTCTCATAGTTAGCCTTCATTTTTGGCATTTTGTTGAAGCTAATTAACTTGTTTGTTGTAACATTGTAGATGGAAGAATTTTAAACACCTAACCATATTTTGTTGCAAGTTTTTCTTAATGTTTATTACTCTTGGGAATTAAGTTTGAAATATTTAAAACAAACAATAGTGATTTTCATCACTAAACAAGTTTGTACTGATTGTTATCACTTAAACTTAAGGGTTAATGAACTTGCATGTTTAATTACTTTCATTTGAATATATGATGCAAGTTAATAAGTAAACCCTAAACACACTCTTGAATGCCTAAAGGAAAACTTTTGTGAATGCTCACACTTTTGTTGGAATGCATGTTTAGGGTACTAAACATTTGGACTTAGTGCATTAAATAAACTCACACTATCTTGAATGCATTAAGGGATAATTGACATGTATGCCTAGGTTAGAACACATTTGCATTTGGTGCTTAAAATAAAGTCACACACTCTTGAATGTCCTAAAATAAATTGACTTTATTTTTAACATTTCATTTATGCACACTCGCTTTACTTTCTTGTTGACGAACCCACATTTTTATTTATATTGGTGCTATTTCAAGTTGGAAAGAACCTTGCATGTTTTAATCACAAGTGTCTTCAAGTAGATAGAAAACTTAAAGTTTCATTGGGAAATGAACAAGTGTCTTTTAAACCCCAAGGCCACTTACATATTCTCTCCCCTTGCTCCTTCGGGTGATCTTGGGTGCACAAGAAATAAGTGGTCTTTTCTTTTCTTTTTTAGGAGGCCTACTTGGGGATTTCATCACCCCTTGGGATGACCTCAACTCCAGTGTTCTAGTGGAGTATAAATAGCAGGAGGTGAACCGAAAGACACCTCTCTTGAAAGTAAAAATATTGTCACTCTTGGCTAAGCCCTAAAGAACTTTATACCTTTGGGAAGTGAAGGAGGAGATTTGGGTTACCATCTCCCCCCGGCTGTGTGGCAGTATTTTCTTTCATCTACAGATTTGGGCCTCACGTACCTTGTGTATATCGAGGACACCCTCTAGTTGATCCTTGTACATCCTAGTTGCAACCTTATAGGTTTGTTGGTGTTTTCTACGTGCTTGAATGTTCAAAAACCTCCCCATTCGAAGGGGACAAACACCATCTAAACTTGCATTGTACATATTTCATTGTATATATTTTGCATCTCAAATATGAAAAACCCAAAACATTGTAAAACATAAAAATAAAAAATAAAAATCTTAAAAGTTCAAAACTCTAAAAAATTAAAAATATTTCAAAAACAACAAAAACAACAAAAAGAAGCTCTTGTTTTCTCCATCAGTTCTTCTATCCATCCATCTCATCATCATCATGCATCTCTTGTCTTAATCACATTCTTAATCGTTCAAATCTTTCCTCAAAACCTTAATCATCTCTATTCATCCAAATCATTTCCTCATTTTCTTAATCATTTAATTTCATCCATAATCTTCATCCTAATAATGGTTCATAATCCACATCAAGATCTAATTCCTTCATTTAATGATTCATTCTCATGATTCTTAATCCAATCCCTTGTCAATTCATTCTTTTCTAATCAATTCTTAATTCGATCCATTCACTTCTTCCTCCATAATCAATCTTTCTAATTACATTCACTTCTTCTTCTAATTCAACTTTTCATCAAATCTTCTACCTTGGTCATAGGAGCATTATCACAAGCATTGGAATTTCATTCAAATCTCACATTCACTCATTTGGAATATCATAGTGTTTTTATCAAATCAAATCAAACCCTTATCCAAATCAAATCAAATCAATATCAAATCAAATTCAATCAAATCAATATCATATCAAATGAAATTCAAATCAAATTAACACAAAGTCCAAATTTTCTCCTTTTCCTAAGTTCATATTCCATCCATCATCAAATCTTTCATCACTCTTCTTCTAACATCTATGGATCTGAGTTGACTTAATCAAATGGTTGACGATCTTCAAAGACAATACGGAGTTATACCTCTCGTTCAACCTACATATTCCATCCATCCTCCACACTTCATATCCAACTCTAATCCATCTCATGTTCCTTATTCTTCTAACTTTGACAAGGGAAATCTACCTCATTACCCTTCCACTACATATGATTCCATTCATAGCCCACACAATTCCTCCAACACAAATGCCCTTGCTGTGGAAATAGAACAATTAAAGAATTATCTTTTAGCAAGTCAATAGAAAGAGGCCACCTTTCATGCCATGTGTCCTCTTCCTCCATGTTTCAAAGACCATAGTCCTCATGTCCCATCCAACCCCAACCCTCCATGCAATCCCCTACCCATAGTTACACCTTCACACAATCCTAATCCTCAACAAACATCATCTCCACCTTGTAAGGGGTTTTTCACATCACTCTTGGCTAAGTGTAAAATAAAAAATGAAGAGAGCCAATCACCCAAAGACCTTCCTCCAAAGCATGTCACTATAGATTCCTCTTCTCCACTAGATCTGAGCATTTATTCATCCCCTTGTTCCCCAATCCCTCAAGCTCCATTTATCCTCCTTAGTCCATCTCATGATCCCCTTCCTAATCAAGATCAAGGCATTCCATGCACCTCCAATTCTGGTCCATCTCAAGAGTTAGCATCCATAGATCCTCCACTTCATGAAGAAGTTACTTCCACTCCATCCACTCATACTCCTCTATGTCAAGATCAAATCACTCCATTTCATGGTTCCATTCCCTCCACTCCATCTCATGATCCTATTCCATCTCATGATCCACACATTCCACTCCATGATCCTCTTCTAAGTCAAGATCAAAGCACCCATTCCTTTTCCTTTCATGATCCCACTCCATCCCAAGATCCTATTATCCCTCATAATCCTCCACATGATCATATCCCACCTATCCAATCCACTCATGAACCCCATATGCATGGACTCACATCTTGTGTTGAAAATGATAAGCTAATTTCTTAAGATGTTGGTACGCTTTCCACTCCTTCCAAATCCAAAATTCCTCCATACAAGCCTAAAGCTTCCCATTATTCATCTTCCAAATCCATTTTAGGACCTGATATCCATATTCCCATTCCTTCCTCCCTCCCATCCATTCTAGGTCCTTATGTTCCACATCCAAACCCTTCATCCCTTCCTTCCATTTTGGGTCCTTACATACATTCATCCACCGTATCCATGTTTTTCCCTTCATTCGCTCATGCTTCTAATCAAGATCAACAAAGGCACACATTATTGAATTCCTTCCAATGTTCTCCATCTCATTTACCTTCATGCACCCATACCATAGCCAATGGAAGCAAATTGGATGCTACAGAAAAAATGAATAAAGCCAAAAATCCACAAAAGCCCAAGGATCAACATGTCCCTTCTAAATGACATGTTCAAGAAAAGAAAAATCTGATCCAAAGCAAAATCAAAAGGCCACAAAGGCTAAAAATCAAAAATGCAAAAATTTTGTGGATACCAAAGCTACTTAATGTAGCAATGAATCTCAAAGAAAGATTCAAAATGACATCCAATTCTGCTAATCCAAAGGCTTCCCGCATTCATAATCCATCCACGCTTCCATCTTCCATCTCTATTTTGGGTCCTTATATACCCAAATCCACTATCCTAAATCCATTGTCTCCTTCCTCCATTTTGGGTCCCTATATCCCAAAATCCACACTTTCCCCTACATATCCTCCACAATTTCCTCCTTTCCATCACCCTTCAAGGTGTGTGCCGATGATGATCTTTCTGCCTCCTTCATTCACTCATTCACAAGTCTTCCAACCTAGCATCCATCAACCATGTCTTCCTCCCTCCCACTCCACCTCTTTAATCCAACCTTTTTCATAAGCCATTTTCCTCCATTCACTATCCTACCAACATCTATGAGAAAATAGCTAAAATTCCTTGAAAAAAATAAAAAAGAAAGAGACAAAAATATCAAGGGATACTATCCATATATCTAGATGCTTGAGTCCTCCCTTTATTCTCCTATCATGTATTCATTGCCTCCCTCTTCCACTTATCCATCCATTCACTTTTCCTCTTACACTTGCACTCTACACTGGGGGCAAGCTCCATCCATACGAAGCTTCCATACATATCTTCCCTCCTTCCCTCTACTGTTCATTAGCCCCTTTTCCATCTTTGATCTTGACTTTCACTTCCCTTTCATCCATCCATACGCTCACTTGACATATCCCTTGTGCATTGTCCATCCATTATCCTATATACTTCCATCATCCTTCCATATCTTTGATCTTGACATGCTATCCATATCTTGCATCCCATAGTCCTTGTCATGTTCATTCATCCATTTTCCATCCATACAGCTACATATTTCCATCCTTTTTTCACATGTCCTTGATCTTGGTTATCCCCTCCACTTCATATCTCACATTGTATACATACCCTTCATATCATTATCCCAATATTCATTCCCCTTTCATGCCCGTGTTCATGATCAATACTAGAGGCACAATACCAAAATGTTCATACATGCTTTGGAAGAAGGCATACCTTCTTGTCCTCCACACGCTAGCCTTCATACCATCTTTCCATTTTCATGCATCCTTTCCCACCACATTGTCTTCCATTTTCCTATCCTTGGTATGGGGCATTTGGACTCCTTCGAAACATCATCCTTTGCTCCACATTATCCAATACCATATCCTTCCATCCACCCATTTATTTAGATATCTCCCCCCTTCCCATCCATTTCTCATTCCTTGGTTATCCCTTGTCAATGGTTCTAACCCATTCCACCTTCAATAAATTTTCACCTCTTCCAATCCATTCAATCAATTCATTTCTCCTCTAATCTAATCATATTCTCTTCTAATCATCTCATTCAAATCATTTCCATACTCAAATCCTTCATTTTTCCATCTATTTGCATATACCTTGATCAAATTTCTAGTCTTCCATTCAACACATTTTCCTCTGGAGAACTTTATCATTTTTTGTCTTGCATCCCCCTTCCATTCCAATTCAATTCATCCATTATCTTATCATATCTTATCCAAATTCTTCTATTTATCTCATGACACTATGCTTCAACCCATCAAATTGAGCTTATCAAAATTCACACTAAGACTAAATGATTTAAGAACATTGTTCCTTTCACACTATTGCCAGTGAACAAATCACATAATATTTCAATACAATTCAATCAAACAATCAATTTTTGCCTTACAGGATGAATCCTTCCTACACAGGCTTAACAAATTTCACTATCAGAATCAAGTTCATGGCAAGAACTAGGAATTGAATGACTACTTGGTCATAAAGTCTTTTTGATGATTTTATCTTTGTGTGTCAGTGATAGCCTCCCCATTTGTGCCTCAATCTTCAATATCTTGGTATCATTTGAATGGTTTAACCTGATTACACGTGTAATTTTGCAATATGATCTATTTTCATGATTCTTTAGCACATCTCTGTCAGTTTTTGAGTTATGATTATGCATTGCTCACTAGGGGCAACGGGTTAGCACACTTTCCACCAAGATCCCTAAAAAAACATTGGGTGTGCCTAGACCTCTCTAGTGTGTATATGTCATTTGTTCCATCATGACTCTAAAACCTATATCTATTGTGTTAAGAGTCTAGTCCACACAAAGGAATATTGTCATCTATGCTACTATAGCATTTGATGCATAACTCCTCTTGCAATATCAAAATAAGGTGTGTTGTCCCATATGAACACAATTGAATCTCATGCGTTCATGTAGTTAAGTTGCATTTAGATTAATCATTATCCACTTCACCCCGCTTCATGTCAAGCCTATCAACAAGTCATGCAAGGTCATCTTATAAGCCTTTTCTCTTTCTCTTTTCCTTCTTGTGTCTATTTTCAAGCAAATGGGGAAAAATATATTTATTTTCACCCCATTTCCTCGAGGGGGCACCCTCCCCCCTTGTCGTCACTTTGAGAAAACTCCAAGGACTCCTATCCTTATCTAGCGCAACCTATATTTTCTTTTCTTTGATATGATGTCATCTCAACATCACATCAAAGAGGGGCAAAATGTAGACGCTTAAAATCGTCCCAAAAGACTATATTAAATAATTTTAATATTCTCTGTGACATTTTAATTAATTATTAATTAATTAATTATATTGCTCACATTCTTCTACTTATTTAATTAAATTATTTTAATTAAATGAGTTCATTCTCTTAAGTATTTAAATCTAATTTAAATACTTCTAGCCTTGCTGTGGTAAATTAATTTAACATATGATCCTCCATCATCACATTTTTTAAATAAATTTTATTTATTTAATCCTCACATCCTATTAATTCCTCTACACCCATGATTAAATTAAATCTCATTTAATTTAATCTTAAGCCTAACCTAGAGCCTAGCCTATAACCATCATTTTCATCCTCTTAAGCCTACTTCTTCTCTAATCCCACTTAATCATTCCTGATCATCTCTAATCCCTCTCATTAGCCTAAGAGTGTGCTCACACATGTGTGAAATGGCATGCCTACACACTCTTATCTCCCACTCTTCTTCTCAAGTTTGCTTACACATGTGTGAGCAAACTTTGAATTCTTGACCATTTGCATGACTTGCATGTCACCTTATGTGGCATTTATATGGATGCCACCTCACCAAGCCCTCCCTCAAACCTATAAATAGAGGGCTTGTCTCAAGCATTTAGCATCTCCCATTATTGCATTTTTACCATGCCATTTTGAGTTTTTAGTTCCGATGCTAAGAGTTTGCGTTGTAGTTTGATTTTCATAGAGATTTCTAAGATCATACTAACAATTTGGTAGCTGATTTAGTTTGCTTCATGTATTTTTAATCTAGTTTCTTCATGTATTAGCATCTCCATCTTATTTTATCTTGCACGTCTCATTAGTTTCTTAGTTGCATTCCATAGTTTCATCCTTGAATGCTCTCAAGTATGGCTTTCTCCATAGCCATTTCTTGAGGTATTCCTCATCTCATTTAGTCTAGGTTCATATTGCATTTGCACTCACATTTGCATAATCATTCAAGAGATTCATACTTTTGTTATGTTTGGAAGAGCACACCAAACATACCCCCATCTTAACACACCAACAAGGCCTCTTATGGGTGCCTTTGTTGAGCTGTAGAGGTGGCTAGAAGTTTGGGTTTGTTAGCTGCTTAGGGTTGCAAAACCCAAGCAAGCATTAGTTAGTGTTTGTTCCTTTCATTTTGATGAATCTTTGATGCACTTTCAAATTTTTTAACTAATGTTTGTTTGTTAACCCATGCTCTTAACAAGTCACATTTTCTAGCACACAGAATCAATGAAAGTATTTTCTCTTCCTCCTTTGGTTGTTGATTCTATGTGTTATATTTCCACTGTATTAACTCTTGCATGGTGGTTCAGAGAGCTTGGTGTGCTATTGGCCCTAGTTTTCCCTATCCTTCCTTATCTCTAGTGGTATCGAGCCTTGAGGTTCACCCTTGTGGTGATTGGATCGTGTAGAACCCTAATTTGGATTTGATTATAGGATTGTAGATCTACAGATTTGACCTATAACTTGCAAAGGGTTATGATCTTATAGGAACCTAATTTGTAATGACAACTCATGGTAGAGGAAATGTCAATAATGCTATATTGGATCATTTGGGACAAATTATAGCCAAATTAGATGTTGTGGAGATAGCCCAAAGTAGAGGAATGTATCTTGATGATCTAAGTGATGATGAAGTAGTAGTACCAAACCACGCTCTAGAAATTGAAGAAGATTGAGATGTGGAAAGATTTTTTAGAGTGTTTTCTGGGGAAAATTCAAAGCCTATTGTAGAAGTTATTCCTTATGATGGAAAATTGGATACCAATGCTATATTAGATTGGATCTCAGACATGGAGAAGGTCTTTGAGTATGAAAATTCTCTTGATAATAAGAAGGTGAAGATTGTAGTTACTAGGTTGAAATTTCATGCTTCACTATGGTGGGAGCATTTGCAAACTAATAGAAAAAGGAGAGGAAAGGAGAAGATCATAACTTGGCTGAAGATGGTGAACAAGGTAAAGAACAAATTCCTTCCTGCTAATTACCAAGTTAGCTTGTTGAGAAAAATGCAAAATTTGAAACAAAAGGACATGACTGTGAAAGAGTATACTAAGGAATTCTATAGATTGGACATTAGATATGGACATATGGATGATGATGTTGAGAAAATTGCAAGGTAAATAAATGGATTGAGATCTGGAATTCAAGATGAAATAAGTTTTGTGAAGTTGGAAAGTGTAGAAGAAGCATATCAATATGCCTTGAAAGCTAAGGAGATCTTGACAAAGAAGCATGAACAAAGACAAAGAGGTAGAGGAGGTAGATTCTAGAGAGGTAGAGGTAGATCTTATGGTGAAGGTGGAAAATATGATAATTTTGTGCAAGATAAAGGCAAATCTGAATGGAAGAATGATGACAAAGAAAAGACTGAGTGGAAAGGTGGTAGTTCATACCAAGGAGGTATTGGATCTTACTAAGGAAGAGGTAATTCTTATCCTAGAGATGGTTTCCATGGTAATTGTTTCAGATGTGGTAAAGAAAGGCATAGATCTTTTGAATGTAGATCTTCTAAAAGTGGTCAAAATAATAGAAATGTTGTGGTTTGATCATAAATTGAGAGTTCACCAAGCGGACCTGAGGTTGGAGAAAATTTGATGGTGAGAAGAACCTTATGTAATAAGGGAAGTGATGATGAACCTATCATTAGAAGAAGTCTTTTCAAGACCAGATGTAAGATGGCTAGAAAATGTTGCAATGTGATCATTGATAGTGGAAGTTCAACAAGTTTCCGCATCAAAAGAGCTAGTTACAAAGTTTTAGTTGCAGAGGCTAAGACATCCTAAACCTTATCATGTTTCATAGATCAAATATGAGCATAAAATATTGGTAAGTGAGAAATGTATTGTGAAGTTCAAAATTGGACATTACTTTGATGAAGTTTTGTGTGATATTATGACCATGGATTATTGTCATATTTTGTTAGGTAGACCTTGGCAATATGATAGATATGTTGTGCATGATGGAAGGTTGAATCAATATACTCTTTGGGTAAATGGGAAGAAACAAACATTTTTGGCTTTGATTGAAAGTCCAAATGAGGTCGATTGTACTACAATAAAATTTTGCATCGTTAATGGTAAGCAATTTGAAGTAAATAAGAACCAAGTTTGTTTTGCTATAGTTCTTAGAGGACTAAGTGTTGGTAGTAATGATAGAGTGACAATAGATAGTGGTAGCAAAGTGCCAAAAGAAATTGTAGAATTTTTGAATGAGTATAAAAATATTGTTGATGATGATATTTCTAATGGTTTACCACTAGTGAGAAGCATAAGTCATTGTATGGATCTTATTCTTGGAGCTAGTTTGTCAAAAAAAGAACCATATAGATTGACACATATAGATAATGAAGAACTTCAAAAACAAGTGCATGAGTTGTTGCAAAAAGGTTTAATCAGAGAAATCTTGAGCCCATGTGTTGTACCTATTGTATTAGCACCTAAAAATAATGGAGAATGGAGAATGTGTATTGATTCCAGAGCTATTAACAAAATCACAATGAAATATAGGTTTCCTATGCAAAGGATGGATGACATAATTGATTTCTTGAGTGGAGCAAAGTATTTTACCAAGATTGATTTGAAGAGTGGCTATCATTAGATCAAAATTAAGGAAGGTGATGAATGGAAGACTACTTTCAAGACAAATGATGGTTTTTATGAATGGTTAGTTATGCCTTTTGGTTTGACTAATGCACCTAGTACTTTCATGAGGTTGATGAATGAAGTTCTAAAAAGATTTTTAGGTAAGTTTGTGATTGTTTATTTTGATGATGTTCTGATATTCAATAAGGCTAAGGAAGAACATCTTGAGCATATTAGACAAGTATTGTAGAGGTTGAAAGAGAAAAAGTTGCTAATTAATCTAAAAAAATAATCTTTTATGCAAGAGGACATTGTGTATTTGGGATTTGTGATTTTAGCTAATGGATTGAAGATGAATCCTAAGAAGGTTAAAGCAATTTTGGAGTGGCCTACACCTAAGAATGTGGGTGAGGTAAGATCATTTCATGGTTTGGATAGTTTCTATAAAAAGTTTATAAAGAATTTCAATGTTGTTTGTAATGCTATGACTAAGACAATGAGAGGCGATAAAAAGGAATTCAAGTGGACACATGGAGCTAATAAGAGTTTTGAGACTTTGAAACAAAAGGTTTCTAAATTACCTATATTACCTTTTCTTGATTTCAATAAAATATTTCAAGTTGAATGTGATGCAAGTGGTAATGTAATAGGAGCTATATTAAGTCAAGAAGGTAAACCTATTGCTTTCTTTAGTGAAATATTGAATGATGCTAAAAGGAAGTAAAAGGAAGTATTCTGTGTATGATCAAGAATTTTATACTATTGTTCAAGCATTGAAGAAGTGGAGACATTATTTGATCCCTAAGGAGTTTGTGTTGTATACTGATTATAAAATTTTACAATACTTAGGAAGTCAACATAAATTGAATCAGAAACATATGAAGTGGTTTGAGTATTTGCAGAATTTTATATTTGTAACTAAGTTCAAGAGTGGAGTTACTAACAAAGTTGTTGATGCATTAAGTAGAAGATGTTCTTTGCTGACTAAAATGAAGGTTGAAGTTCTTGGTTTTGATGAAATGAAAGAGTTGTATGATGTCGATCCTATTTTTTATGAGGTGCGGAGAGAGTGTAGAGCACCAAATTTGACCAATCACATAAGTAAGTATGATGAGTATTTCATTCAAGAAAGTATGTTTTTCAAAGGTATTTATTTGTGTATTCATAGAAGCTCTATGAGGTTGAATCTGATTAAGGAAAAGCATAGTGGTAGATTGGTTAGACATTTTAGAATTGATAAGACATTGAGTTTGCTGAAGGAGAAGTATTATTGGCCACAAATGTATAAGTATGTTTAGAAATTTGTAAAGATTTATGGAGTTTGTGAAGTTCCAAAAGGGTTGAGTCAAAATACTAGTTTTTATACACCTATTACTATTCCTTACAAACCTTGGAGTGACATCAGTATGGATTTGTTCTTGGATTACCTAAGATAGTGAAGGGGTATGATTCCATATTTTTTGTAAGACTTCAGATGTTGAGCATGTTGCTAAACTTTTCTTAAAATAAATTTGTAAAGAATTGTGGAGTTTTTTAAGTTGCAAAAGGGATGAGTCAAAATATTGGTTTGTATACACCTATTACTATTCTTGACAAGCCTTGGAGTGACATTAGTATCGATTTTGTTCTTGGATTACCTAAGAAAGTAAAGGGGTATGATTCCATATTTGTTGTAGTGGACAGATTTTCTAAGATGGCTCATTTCATACCATGTAAGAAGACATCAGATGTTGATCATGTTGTTGAACTTTTCTTTAAAGGGATTGTGAGATTGCATGGATCACCAAGAAGTATTATTTCTAATAGAGATAGTAAGTTTTTGGGTTATTTTTTGAAGACTTTGAAGAAGAAGATTGGTACTAAGTTGAAGTTTAGTTCTACATTCCATCCATAAACAGATGGATAGACAAAGGTTGTGAATAGAAGCTTGGGTAATTTTCTAAGATGTTTAGTTGGAAATAAGCCAAGTAATAGGGAGATGGTATTAGCACAAGATGAATTTGCATATAATAATTCTATGAATAGGAGTATAGAGAAGACACCTTTTGAAATTGTTACTAGAATGATGCCTAGAGGAGTATCAAAATTGAGAGATATTTCTTGTGAAGAAAAGAGGAGTGTTGCAAGAGAAGAATTTGCTTATTTTATAAAATCTTTACATAAGGAAGTGAAGTTCAGGATAGAAAGAAGTAATCAAAAGTATAAGGAGAATGTTGATCAATCTAGAAGACATCATGATTTTCAAATTGGTGATGAGGTGATGGTTCATCTAAAGAAAGGAAGATTTTCAGTTGGAATATATAGTAAGTTGAAGATGAAAAAATCGAGACCTTGTAAGATCTTGAAGAAATTTCACAGTGGAAATGCTTATGAAATTGAGTTACCATGGCATGCATATATCTCCTATATTTAATGTTGTTTATTTATACAAGTATCATGAGTTAGATAATGAAATTATTGTATTAGAGGACTATCCTAAGAAGAAAATTGAAAAAGTTGAACAAATATTGGATAAGAGAGTTGGTAAGAGCACAAGAGGAAATGATTATTATGAATATTTGGTGAAGTGGAAGAACAGACCTATGGAAGATGCTTCATGGATTTCTCAATCTAAGTTGGATTAGGCTCAAGTTGTGACATCTTAATGATTTAAGAGAATCATGTCTTCTAGCCTTATTTTTCTAATATAGGAGCATCCTAGGTTGAATTTCTATTCTACATGTTTTTAGTATCATTTCTATTTCTTTCTATGATCCAAGGTACAAATTCCAACTCCTTATAAGTTGGGAGATATGACAATTCTACTAGAGTATCAATTTTTGGCAATTCTGTGTGACAGTTTTCTATGCTTCACTTTTAGGTTGGATGCACACTTTTACTTGGTGAATCAGCCTTTATGAACTTCAAGGGTTATACAAGACCTAAAATAATGGCCACAATTAAAAGTGTGAGTTCTAATTCAATCGAAGCTAGGAGATATCACAATTTTTCTCAGACATCAATTTCTAGACATTTAATTGTTGATGCAGGCCAACTTGTGGCTCTTCAAGAATTTTAATGTTAGGATTATTTTCATTTAATATTTTTTGAGAGCCAAATCATAGCTTCTCTATGTTCTATAATGATCTATAAGCCATTTTGGCTAGTATAAATATAGTTTTTGCCTTTAGAGCTAGAACAGTTTTAAGAGAGGATTGGAGAGCAGAACTGGAAAGTGCAAATTTGATGTTGGATCTTAGATCTTGAATGTATTTGTATCTAGTTGTAACCTAGAGGGCCTTATATCTAGGAATGTATGTTGAATATTGGAAGAATCAATGGATGTTTTTTCTCTTCCTCCTTTGGTTGTTGATTCTATGTGTTAGATTTCCACTATGTTAACTCTTGCAGGGTGGTTCAAGAGCTGGGTGTGCCATTGGCCCTAGTTTTTTGTATCTTCCTTATGTTAGGTGGTATGAGAGCTTAATGTTCATCCTTGTGGTTATTGGTTCATGTAGAACCCTAATTCAAATTTGTTTGTAGGATTGAAAATCTACATATTTGACCTATAACTTGTAGAGGGTTATGATCTTGCAAGAACCTAATTTGTAGAGATGGTTTGTGGTAGAGGAAATATTGATAATGTTATATTGCATCAATTGAGACAAACTGTAGCCAAATTTGATACTGGCAAAACATCCTAGAGAAGAGGAGCACATATTGATGATGTAAGTCATGATGAAGTAGCAGTACCAAACCATAATCCAAAACTTGAAGAAGCTCAAGATGAGGAAAGTGTTAACTCCTAATTTGATAGATTTAAGGATAACTAAGAAACTAGACCAGTACATCTAAGGCTAGAAACTTCTTATGATGGATGAACTTGACTATAGTCTTGGGCCAACTATAAGTCTAATTAACTCTCCTTCTTCTTCTTCAGGCTTTGCCAAACCTAGGGGGGTGGACCTCAGACTCTTTATATGGTACCAATGTAAGGTATATAACTGAATCTAGATAACAAATCAAACCCCTTAATCTTTTATGTTTATGCAAGCATTCATGGGTGAAATAGCAAATAATAGAGCACATGAACCTAATAAACCAAGTGAGGGAAGCTCTTTTAATTCCTTAAACATAAAGGGAAAAAATATTCAATTAAAGATTTTGATCTCAACATAACCTAGGTACACAATAGCAAAGAACATGCAACCTCTATTAGTTTGTGGTGACTAATCAAGGAAGTACTGTAAATACTTCATAAATACTTTGGGGATCAAAATTTTGGGCCAATATGTAATTATTTAATTATAACCCTAAAGTGGTTTAATACTTGTATAAAAGGGCTTAGAGTTAGGGATTTTTTAATAAGGTGGTGCAAAAATTGGTTCTTGCGGTGGTATTGAGTTGTAGGGGATTACGGATTGTAATCAAGTTGTAATCATTAGATCATAAAAATATTGGACTTGCTATTTGGTGGACATAGCCCAGGGATTAGGTGAACCACATTAAACCTTGGTGTCTTGTGTTCTTTTCTTTGTGATCTATTATTTTCTGATATTATGTATATTTGCATGTAATTGTTATTTTTGTCTATGGTTTAATCCTAACAAGTGGTATCAAAGCGAGGCTATTTTTTAGTTATCCTCTGCAAGAAAGTCTCACGATTGAGTGGGAGAAATGGTAGATGAGGGTAAGCTAAGGGTTGAAAAGTGTAATGGGTAGAACTTTTAGTTATGGAAAATACAAATGGAGGAATATCTTTCTCAAAAAGATTTATGGAAGCCGTTGGGAGGAAAAATCAAGAATTAGGGATATATGTCAAATGACAAATGGGATCTTTAGGATAGAAAGAAACATGTAAGAATTTTACTATGCTTGGCACCATTGATGGCATCTAATATTACAAAAGCAAAGACAACAGAAGAGTTGATGCAAACCCTAGTGAAACTATATGAAAAGTCCTCCAATTAAAACAAGGTATTTCTCATGAAGCATTTATTTAATATGAAAATGATAGAATTTGGATCTATTATAGATCATTTAAATGATTTTAATACTATTACTAGTCAATTATCTTCTGTGGGAATTAATTTTGATGAATCAATTAGGCCTCTCTTGATTTTGTGTTCTTTTCCTGAAAGCTAGAATGGCTTGGTAATGCCTGTTAATAATTTTATTCTTGGGTCTAGTAACCTAAAATATGATGATGTGATTGGTGTTATTTTGAGTGAGAAAACTTTTAGGAAAACCTCAATTGGATCTACATCAAGAAGTGCTCTGAATGCACAAAGAAAAGGCAAAATGACTGAGAGAGGAAGTAATTCTAGAAATTGTGGGAAATCAAGATGAAATTCAAAGGGGAAAATGTCTCGATTGAGAGAACCAAATGATTGCTAGTACTATGGGAAACCAAGGCATAAAAAGAAATATTGTTGGACTTGAAAGAAAAATGAAGGAGATAAACTAGATGGAGACAAGGAGGCAAATGTGGTAAGTAACAAATTCGAAGAGGATGATTTGCTTCTATCTTTAGAAAATGTTGATGATTCCTGGGTTTTAAATTTTTGTGCTTCATTTCATGCTACATGTCATAGAGGTTGTTTCATTGATTATGTCCAAGGGGATTTTGGACTTGTTTATTTGGGGGATGATGAACCCTATTAGATTGTTGGAAAGGGAAAAGTTAAGATTAAGTTGCAGAATGGGAATCATTAGCTACTACATGAGGTAAGACATATTCCAAGGTTGAGTAGGAATTTAATTTCAATAGGGCAACTTGCTAATGAGGGTTGTGTAGTCACCTTTAATGATAAAAATTGGAAGGTTTCAAAAGGTTCTCTTATTGTAGTAAAAGGTGTAAAAGTAGGCACCTTATATCTTTGTATAGGTCATATTATTCCTTCTACTTTAATTGTTTTAGACAAAAATGAATGTTTGAGAATAGTTATTGCAATTAACTAGGGAGAACAAATAGCTAATGTAGATTATGATACAGCATTGTGGCACAACAGACTTGAGCACATGAGTGAGAAAGGTATGAAAGAAATTCATTCAAAGAAAGCTTTACCAAGTTTGAAATGTGTTAATATGGATTTCTATGAAAGTTGTGCATATGAAAAACAAAACAGAGTGAATTTTGTGAAGACGGGGAAGGAAAATAAAAGAGAGAAATTAGAGTTTGTGCATACCAATGTATGGGGACTAGCTTAGGTATCTTCCCTTGGTGGCTCTCATTATTGTGTTACATTTATTGATGATGCAATTCAAAAGGTATGGTTTATTTTTAAGAAATGGAAATGCTTGGTTGAAAATGAGACTGATAATGGTGGTGAGTATTGTAGTCATGAATTTGAAGATTATTACTAATTCATAGACAAAAAACTATTCCAATGACTCCATAAGAAAATGGAGTGGTTCAATGCATGAATGGGACTATAATGGAGTGTGCAAGGAGCATGAGATTACATGTTGGGTTGCCCTTACACATGTGGGAAAAGGTTGTCAATACTACTATATATTTGATTAATAGAGGTCCCTCTACTCCTTTGAGTTGTGGTATTCTAGAGGAAGCATGGACTATTAAGAAGGTGAGTTATTCTTTTCTTAGAACCTTTGGTTGTGAAGCATTTGCTCATATAGATTTTGAAAATAAAACCAATATGGAAGCTAAGTCAAAGAAATGTGTATTTTTTGGATATGGCATTAATGAATTTGGTTATAGGCTTTAGGATTTTAAAAATCATAAAATTGCAAGATGCAGGGATGTCATATTCAATGAGAAAGTGTTATACAAAGATCTATTGCATAAAAATGAGAAGAAAGAAGATGATTATGTAGTGCTAGATGATACTCCAAAAGCTAGTGTTCCAACAATTTCTCATAATGTGCAACAACTACAACAAAAAATACCACACACACCAATGAATGTCAAATAATCAAAAAGGATGAGTAGACCTTGTTGGCATTATGATTATTTTTCATTAGTGACAACACTTACTCAATTCTATATCATTATCGAGCTCATCATTCAAACTCTAGTGTCTGTTGAGCAATCCAGTGATAACTAAGTTTCATAGTTCACATCAAGCATTCTAGAAGCTACCAAGTGAATATAGATAGTGTGCAATCTAGTAGTTATCATTGAGCAGATAATGGTCACTGAGCTTCACAGTGTCTATTGAGTCATCAATTTTTTTTATGAGAATCTAGTGTCTACCAAGTGATGGAATGAGCAATGTTTACTGAGTTCCAGCAAGGCAAATAGAGTATTAAATATCTACTGAGTAACACTATATCTACCAAGTCTCCAATGGTCACCAAGTTTGAAGCTATGTTGTGTGATTAGTATGGACCAAGCCTCTAATTCTACTGAGTACATGACATTGTTGAGTAATGCAGTGGATGTCAAGTATCAAAAGTTATCCAAGTCAGCTTACAGAACCTGAGTTTCTACCATTTGGCCAACTCAATAATATTTTGTTCACTTGTGTTTTAGCCAAATTTGTAATTGTAAATATTGGAATTGTATATATAAAATGTATTGTATCATTTTAAACATATGAATGAATGAATAAGCATATGGATGATGGATATGTAACATTTTGAGAAGAGTGAATGTGAACCAGTAGTAGAGAAGAGTATTTAGCAAGGTCTACAAGGAGCAGTAAAGTTTTATCTGTCACAAGAGGTGATATGTACTTCAAGGAGCTAATCAGCAATCAAGTTGTAAGTCTAATCTACTATTTCATCCTAATAGGTGAATCAATTTTCCAAATCCTTTAACAAGGTAGACTTAATAGTCTTTTCTTAAATCTCTTAACAGAGTGCATACTTCATTGTATGTTTGTAAAACCTCTAACAAAGTGGATCTAGCAATCCAAATTGCTCTTAACAGGGTAGATCATCAGAAGTGGTCAATGTAAGCCCTAATAGGCCAACTTTATACTACAGTAGTGAAGTTTTCTGGGTATCATCCCCACCCTAGTTTTACTTTCTATTTGGAAGGTTTTGTTGGAATGTTCAAAATGGGAAGAGTACTTCTGAGAGGGGGGGAATGAATTAGAAGTGCCACGCTTTAAACCATTTTTAATCCTTTAAATCACATAACTAAAAAGAAAATTGCATGCAAGTAAACATATAAATGAAAATGAAGAAAATCACATGCAATAACACATAACACTAGAATTGATAACCCAGAAACCCTCTAGGAATAAGAAGGTAAAACTGGGGTGGAGATGATACCCACAAAATTACTTTAGTAATAATTATTTGACCACTTATGATGGTCTTCCCTATGAAAGGTCTGCCCTATTAAAGGCTTTACACTATATCAATAGTGACCAGATTAGAGGATTTACAAACACTTTACATGAAGTGTCACCCTATTAAAGGATTTACAATAGGCTATTAAACCCACCTAATACATAGGATTTTCAATCACCTTCTCCAAAAGTTCTCCTACCTAGCTGTTAAGCTAACCTATCAATATAGGATTTCCATCTTCTAATACAATGTCAAGAAAGTATTAAAATAATGAACCTGATAGTATGCAATCTCTAATTACTGGACTCAGGAACTTGATCTTCTCTCTCTGATCTTGATCCTCTAAGATCTAATATCTGATCATGTTCCTTATTCCTTGTGTTGTTCTGATCAACCCAGCTAGATATGAAATTGCTACTCTGTTCCTCTAATTATTTCCTTCTTCACACTAAATTTTGCTATAATCTCCCCATACACTATTCTCTATCACATATGCAATGGAGTATTTGACCTCCTTTTAAAGATTGTGAAGACTTAGGGTTAGGTATGGATCTATGATCCATATTGAATCTCAAGTTTCCCACTCATTCCTTGCATTTTTCTTATTGGTTGCATGCCTTTTTCATTTTTCTGATTGGTTGCATGTTGATCGCATAGGAAATGTAAATGATTCATGCTTATCCTTTTTCCTTTTCATAATCTTTCTATGTCAAGTCCAAATATGGTTTACATCTAAGTTTGTGAGGGCACAAACTCATATGTTGATTCTGTGTTACTAGGCACATAATGAACTGGTGCTCGGCACACATACTATTTTGGATTGCTCGTCACCTATTACACTCTATCTTTCTCAGCACATATATGATTCTGGCTCACTTGGCATATGAAGCATTCTGACTTGCTTAGCATCAACTATGACTCAACACCTTTATGTCACTCGTCACTTATATACTACTTGGCACCTAAAGTCACTCAGCACCTATTGAAATACTAGCTCAACACACACTATGGCTCAACATACATAGTGTACTCAGCTTCAATACAAAAATTGATTAAGTGTGTTGACACTCAAATGTCAAAACTATTTAAGACCAACAATCTCCCCCTTTGACATGAGTGTCAAAAATGCTTAACTAGACATTGCTATTCTATCCTTATGAGTACCTTATCGAAAAAATTTCAAAATTTGTTCAATTTTTTTTAAAATACCTTAACTCCCCCTGAGCTATTTGTGCCTTGACATTCTTGCAACCAAAATTTTGTGCTAATGTACCTCTACCTATATTCTATACCTATGTCTTTGTATTTGATCTATCAGAGCTTATGGAATTTCTACATTTTGCATCAAAGAAACTTTCCATATTGGCTCTCAAAATTGTATTCTCCCTTTTTAAAACATATATCTCCCCCTTTCCTTATTATTATTTCTCCCCCTATCTTATTAGCTCCCCCTTTTTGACACTAATGTCAAAGGGTTCTAAGGAGTAATACCATACTTAGCCAAAAAAAATTCTATTTACCTCCATTATTATTTTCAGAGCTGCATCCCAATTGTCCAAATCTATGTCAAGTGACTTGTGTTGGATGGAAGTCTCTATAGAAAGGTATACTAATCCATCAAGTGTAGAAAGATTAGGATCTTTCTTCAAAACTATTTCATCATACACTTGTTCCTTATGGAGGACTTCTAAATGAAGGGTTATGGAGGACAGGATCTGCATCAATTTATCCTTAATATTTGCTTCCTCTACTATAAGTACAGCTAACTCCCTTTGTGTGTAAAGCAATTTTGCAAAACTCTTCTCACTCTGAGATGGATCTCTAGGTAATTGCATGCTAGAGATTTTTAAGTTTATTTCCAAGCTCATTATTCTTTGATTAGTTTCTTGTGTGAAATTGAAAAAATCACACAACTTCCTATACAATGAAAAAATGTTTTCAAGAACAATTTTGGCATTATCTATTATCTTGGCCAACTCTACCTATTCAAGGTCAATGCCACTTGATATCTTTTCATTCACCATTCCTTTAAACTTTCTCTCTAACCATTCCATGAGTTTAACATTGGAGTCTTGGTCTTCATTTGTCACCTGGTCAACTATGTTTGATAGTTGCTCTATTATTGGCTTTCCTTCATCTGGTGACTGCAAGCTAAAGGCATCAAAAAATATGTCTTTTATGTCATGAAGTGTTTGCTTATGTTTAAACTCTTTCCTCAATATTCCTACCTCATCCTTCTATCTAATGCATTTTGCATTTCAATCATTTGTGCCATTGTTATAGTCTTAGAATCATAGGAAGGAATCATAATATCTTCATCTAATTCAGGGTCTCCATAGTGAAGTACCCTAGCCACTCTTATTGAACTCGATCCTAGTGTTGAAAATTGCAATGGGATAGCTTCAATGCTTAGCTTTTGAATGGTCTTAGTAGGAGTGCCAATCTTTGGTAGTTCTACCAAAGTCTAAATTGTGGCTTGCTCCTTTCCTTTTGTTGCATCTTCTTTTCATCTGATTTCCTCTCCTCTACACTTAGCATCTGATCATTATCGCTTGTTGCACTTGGTGGAGGTGGTGGTGGAAGCATAAAAACTTTAGTTCTAGTAGTAGTGTATGTGAAAGGTGTATTCTTTGGTTTCACCTTTTCCTTTTGTGGTGCTACTACTACTCTGTGTAGTTCATCTACACTCACCAATATAGGTCTTGTACACAATTATGCCTATAGAGTAGATTGGTGAAGGATCTTTTAGAGATCCTCTGCAGTAAGTGGATTGATGTTTTCAACTATCTTGTCAGTAACATCCTTTATGATTACTATTTCTGTAGGTGTAGTGGTTATATGAGGTGGATTGGGAGGTGGCAATTGTGTGTCTTCCACACTCTATTCTTCTTCTTCTTCTTGGTCAGTTATTGCCATAGTTTCTTCTCCCTTTGTCGATTCCTCCTCTTCTTTCTCTTTATTCTCTTCTTCTCCTTTCTCTTCCTCACCTTTCTTTTCCTCCTCTTTCTTTTCTATTTCCTTCTTTTCCTCTACCTTTTGTTTGGCACTGGTTTCTACCTTATTGGTTTCCTCTTCCTTATCATCAGTAATCTTATAAATGGTTTTCCACAATTGTGTGAATTTATTTACAACATCCTCAATTTTGTTCTGAAGGATGCAAAAGGCTCTATACTTGGGTGCAAATTTTTCCCTATGTTTCTTGTTTGCCTTGGTTATTTGAGACTTTGTCATATTAGGCTTCACTTGAGCTAGGGTAGATTCTTTGATCTCCCTTTCCATCTTCAGACAATAATGCCACTTATTCTCAACTATCTCATAAAGTTCCTTGGGCATAGTATTTTCAAGCTCTAGAGGTGTGTTTTTTGAAATTTAAAGATTTTAAATCATTTAAATCTGCATTTTTTATTTTGTTACAAAGCTTATCAATTGCAGATTTTGGAGGATGACTTACCACTTTGAATTGGCTTATGTCCTCTAATTCTATCCTTTCATCATCTATATCTAGCTGAGCCAAGTACCTTCTTCTTTTCTTAGGCTCTTGAGCAACTTGTATAGTGGCTTTCTTCTTTTCCTTTGATGCTTCTTTGGCCTTTTGAGTAGATGCTCTTGTTGTGGCCCTTGTTGCTAGAGCTAGTTTGGTTGGAGCTATGACCATTTTTTGCTTAGGCTAAGCTACAGGCTGTGTTTTTGCCTTTCTCTTCTTCTACTTGACAGGTTACATACTTCCTTGGCTTCTTCTCCCTCAAAACCTTCCTCTTTGTCTTCTCCTTGGCCTTGTGTTAGCTCTTCTGGGTCTTTCCCTTGCCCACCTTCTTCCTCACTATCTCCTTCCACTTCTTCTACTTCTTGTTCACCTACTTCTCCTTCAATGTTTGCCCCAAATGTCTTCTTTATCTTTCTTACCATTTTATCTTTCTTCTTGATGACTAAAGCAGTTTTAAATTCAGTCTCAAATTTGGACTTGACAATGTCATATGTCCCAAAGTGAGGAGCATTCATGTTTATCTCTTCAGATAATAGTGTTGTGATTATTGTTGAGGCTTCATCTACATCATGCTTATATATTAATGGCCTTAGCCATCTTACTCTTGGTATTGTTGCTTAAATGTACATGAAATCAATATCAACCAAGGAACATATGTCATTGACATGTTTCTCAACTAATGAGATTGGTATTCTCATTCTTTGCTTCGCTGACTTCTTAAAGTCTTCAAGATAGCTTGTTATCTGGGCTTCAAAATTGTCACCCATTTGATCAATGAACTCATTAATCTATGTTACTAAAAACTTGTTATAATTCCACTTCATCTTCCCAATTGAAGGGAATTCTTGCATCACATAAAATAATATATACATGAGATCTGAGCCAAATTTGCATTGTGCACCCTTTGATCTCCTTATAGCTCCTAGGTTCTCATTGATTTGTTGCAACATGAGTTCAACCAAATCATAGGTATGATCATTCTTCACCAACTTATATGCCACATCAATAGCTATGTAGGGTACACTATTTAGTCTACTAGATTGGTAGAATTTATGTGAAATTATCCTCACAACAAAGTCAAGTGGGGGTCCGATTACAGTATTTATGGTCATTCCTGTATTGTTCCATTTTGCTCTAGTATTCTTCTCAATAACCTCCTTTCTATCACTTCTCAAGGTCTTTGGCTAATCTAGGGTTGGGAGACCAGTAACCCTATGAACTATTCTCTTTGTGATCTTGATAGGTCTAGTCTCTAGCCATAAACATCCATCATGAATTATACTCAAGACAATGTGAATCCATTCAGTTTTAAACAACATAGGGAAAACTAGGGTTTTGGTTAGACCCTTCTTCTCAACAATTTGGAACTTGTCCTTCAATATCCCATTGTCACATAGCTTATCATAGGCATGGAAAAATTTTAGGTCACCTATAGCACCTATTTTGTAGTTGTAGCACTTTCTCATGTCTTGAACCATCATAACTTTGGGTGGAATGATAGATAATGCACTAGCCGGGTCATTTTTATAGGAAACCTCAGGTATTGGCCTAAATTCAAGCTATTTAACTCCATTACTAACAAGTTGAATCTCATGATCTTCCTTTTCTTTGGGGTTCCTTGAGCTAGAGGCCATTTTAATGAACTAGGGTTTTGAATGTATTAAAAACTGTAACTCTGTGTAGCTCTGCACTTGATAAATACCTTTGAATTGATGAAGTTGTTCTGAATTGCTGTTGGAATCAATGCAAATGACTGCTAGGTTGTTGCTTGATCTCCTCTTCAATCTTCTCATCTTTTCTCTGCGTTTGAATGGCATGAAAATGAACAATATTTGACCTTATACTTGTCAAATACCTAGCATTAAATGCTTTGCACATACAGCTGTAAACTCAGTGCATGAAGGTTTCAGTATAACTTGGCTCCCATTATAATTTATTTACTTAACCTCAACTGGACTTCTACTTCACATAGCTTCAACTATTAGCTCGGCAGCTATTGGAAACTCAACATCCGTTGGAGCTTCACTCGGCATCTAAGGCTAACTTGGCAGCTTCTTCAAGGTTTTTCTTGGCATCTTTACTTATGCTAGTTTCCTCTTTGCATTACTCCTTTTGTTCTTTGGAACTAATATATGATTTAACTTTGATTATCAATCCCATGCACCTTTCTTTTTCTTAGTTAGATGAGGTGTAATCACTTGACCTTTTGGGTGAAGTGATCCCTCCATTAGATGTGCTACATTCACCTTTCTTCTTCCAAGTCTTGTTCATTTGCCCTCTTATTTGTTCAACATCAACCTTCTCTTTTCCTTTGTTGATTTCTATCTTGGGTGCTTTTGAATTTGTTGGGCAATTCTTACTGATATGACTAGTCTTCAAGCAATTGAAACATGTAGTTTGGCTTAGCCATCTGCTATAACTTCCTCTAAAATGTGTCCTTATGCAATTTTTAGGAATGTGTCCATTCTCCTAACAATAGTGACAGCTATATCTAGTATTGTAATCCAAATTGTAGTGATGACCATGGTTGTTTCCTCTTGCAGGCTAATTAGGTGTCCACATAGGCTTTGATCTACATTCAAATGCTCTATGTCCATACTTTTTATAATTGTAGCAATGTCCTTCAAATCTTGGTGTTCTCATAATCTTGGTTCTACATTCGTGTGCTTGATGTCCTTGTTTTTTGCACTTGTGACAAAAGCTTGCATCTGTAGGCTTATTGTGTTGATGATTGTTCTTGCTCCTACACACATTAGAGGTATGTCCTTTTTAACCATAGAAATGACAAGTAGGTTGAGTGTTCTTACCTTTGTTACTCCTTTTTTCTACAGTCTTGGATGATTCTCCTTGTTTAGTACTGATGTAGCCAAGTCCTAAAGTATCATTACTAGCCCTTGGTGATTTTAGTAATTGCTCAAAGTACTTGATGGCCTCATTGGGTTTGTTGTAGCTTTCTGTTATCTCCTTCTCTCTCCTCAATTCATTTTGTAGTTGTTCATTCTACATCTTCAAGGTGGAGATCCCAATGTCCTTCATGTTTAGCTCATGATGAGCATTCATCCTCTAGCTTAAGGTATCTAGTTGCATGTTTGAGATCTTTTCAGATTCAATTGTCTTCTCCTCCAATCTATTGGTAAGATTTCTCTTGTCATCTTCTATCATGGCCTTGTCTTCAATGGCTCTCTTCTTTTTTTTAGTCACTTCACAAAGCATTATGGCTTGTGATTCTTGTTCAATCTTGAGTAATCTAATTTCTTCAGCTTGTGCTCTATTTTTCTCCATCAGTTTTGCTATTGTTGCATCAAATACCTTGGAATCTCCATTGAAAAACACTTTTTTGGTATCAATCCCCTTATAGTGTATGTCATTTTCAGCTATGGCTATCTCCTTCCTTCTTTTTAAGGGCTTCCTCAATTATTCTTTGGCTTCTTCCACTTTGTGTAGAGCTAGGTGCACATCAATCACCTGATTGTCTATGATCTTCCCAAGTTTGAAGACTTCCATCCTCAAACCTTTTCTCTAAGCTAGTAGGCTTCTCCTTGTGAGAACCAAAGCTCTAATACCAATTTTTAGAATGCTCAAAATGGGAAGAGTACTTTTGAGAGGGGGGGTGAATTATAAGTACCACACTTTAAACCATTTTCAATCCTTTAAATCACATAACTAAAAAGAAAATTGCATGCAAGTAAAAAAATAAATGAAAATGAAGTAAATCACATGCAATAACACATAACACCAAAATTGATAACCCAGAAACCCTCCAGGAATAACAAGATAAAACTAGGGTGGGGATGATACCCACAAAATTACTATAGCAATAATTATTTGACCACTTCTAATGGTCTACCATGTAAAAGGCCTGCCCTATTAAATGCTTTACATTGTATCAATAGTGACCTGATTAGAGGATTTACAAACACTTTACATGAAGTTTCACCCTATTAAAGGATTTACAATAGGCTATTAAACCCACCTAATACATAGGATTTTCAATCACCTTCTCCAAAGGTTCTCCTACCTAGCTGTTAAGCTAACCTATCAATATAGGATTTCCATCTTCTAATACAATGTCAAGAAAGTATTAAAACAATGAACCTGATAGTATGCAATCTCTAATTTCTGGATTCAGGCATTTGATCTACACTCTCTGATCTTGATCCTCTAAGATTTGATATTTGATCATGTTCCTTATCCCTTGTGTTGTTATGATCAACTAGATATGAAATTGCTACTCTGTTCTTCTAAGTCTTTCCTTCTTCACACTAAATTTGGCTATAATCTCCCCATACACTATTCTCTATCACATATGTAATAGAGTATTCAACCTCCTTTTAAAGATTTTGAAGACTTAGGGTTAGGTATGGATCTATATTCCATATTAAATCTCAAGTTTCTTACTCATTCCATGCATTTTTCTTATTGGTTGCATGCCTTTTCCATTTTTATGATTGGTTGCATCCTAATTGCATAGGAATCATTATCCTTTTTCCTTTTCAAAATTTTTCTATATTGGCTTCAAAAATGGTTTACATCTAAGTTTGTGAGGGCACAAACTCATATGTTGATTCTATGTTACTCAGCACATACTGAACTACTGGTGCTCGGCACACCTTGTTCTGGATTGCTTGGCACCTATTACACTTTGTCTCGCTCGGCACATATATGATTCTGGCTCACTCAGCATATGAAGCATTCTAACTTTCTCAGCATCAACTGTGACTCAACACCTATATGTCACTTGGCACTTATATACTGGTCGACACCTATTGAAATACCAGCTTGACACACACTGTGGCTCGGCATACATAGTATACTCAACTTCAATACAAAAAGTGATTAAGTGTGTTGACACTCAAATGTCAAAAATATTTAAGACCAATAGGTTTCTGGGTCACCAAAATTTTGTGTGATGAATTTTTATCTTTTCTCATGCTTGCAATAGATTAGATGAATTAATGGTGAATGGATTAATTGCTAAATTAATTTAAAGTTTTTGAAGTTACTGATTCACCCCTGCCCTCTTAGTAACTTAGCTAGTCTTGATTATTTCCAGCAATCAGTATCAGAGCTTTGTGTTTCTTAAGATAAAGCTTCACAGCTTGAGAAAAGATCAAGGATAATGGAGATATTCAAACTTGACAAAGCTATTTATAATGAGAAGCTAGATGTAGAGATGGCCATAGCTCAACTCAAGGAAACAAAAGAGCATCTTTCCCAATCCCTAAAAAGAAGGAAGGAAATTGCAAAACAAATGAATGACCATCAGTGTGTTGAAGAAAAGATTGAAGACTTTTTCCCCTCCAACAGTTCAGATGAAGCTAATGAGGCAATCAAAGAACTCCTAGAAAAGAATGGCTCTTTGCAAGAAGAGGTAAGAAAATTGAAAAGAGAATAAGAAATTCAGTCAATAAGATTGTGTGAAATTTTGGAATAAAGGAATAAGGCAAATGAAGACTTGGAGAAAAGAAATAAGGAAATTCAAAGTCAATCCCTTTAGCAAGAAAGCCTTATCAATCAGCTCTCCAATGCAAATGAGGAAATTATGAATCTAAGATCTAAAAATGAAAGTTTAAGGAATGATTTAATCATTGAAAGACAAATCAATGAAAGATTGAAAGCTGTTCTAATTTCTAAAAAATAACTCAATGAAAGGATAATGAAATCTCAAATCTCAAGTAGACATGGATTAATTGAATAACCAAAGTGGGAAAAATCTTTATAGGATTAAAGGTAAAGTAGGACTTGGATACAAAGAAGAAGGTTAATCTTCCAAACAAAGTGCCCAAAGGAATCAAAGACCTACTTGCAATCAATGTGGTAAGTTAGGTCATACATCAAACAAATGTTGGAGCACTGGAAAAGAAAAATTCAATGGAAAATGCTACAATTGCAGTCAACATGATCATAAATCTAATGAATGCAAGGAGAAACCAAAATTTGAAGGTAAATATCACAAATGCAAGAAACAAGGTTACAAGGCATCTAAATATAGATCTAAACCATTCAATCTAGCTGAAAAACTTGTTAAGGCAATATTTGGTTGGGACTGCAATACTTGTGTAGATGTCATTATTGTGGAGAAGATGGACACATTGGCATAAACTATGCAAGGCATCACTTGAGAAAGAAGGATACTACAATAAGATGTTATACATGCACTGAACTTGGTCATATAGCTAAGAATTGCATGAACATAGGAAAGGTTGAAGATGAAAAGAAAGATAAAGCTGATAACATTAGGAAGCAAATGAGACAACAGTGGATTCCCAAATCTTCCGAGCAAGACAATTCAAATGATGGTCATGTCACTCAAGAAGTGGGTGACTCCACCATTTCCAATTAGATTCTTAAGGGAAGAATTGCAACTATATCTTCAAGTCAAATATCGAACAGTTCCAATGAAAGAAAGCAAAAGATCCAAATCAGTATTTGAGATATAGAGGGATCATAAGAAATTGGCATTCACCAAGCAAGGTTGGTCATAGAATCAACCAAGCTAGGTCAGGAGTAATAAAAATTTAATTCAGACACCGAGTCACAAGCTTCTACCAAGCGAGTAGATGATAGTCTGTCATGCACTATGTCATTTTGGTACCAAGCATTAATGGAGAAATTTCATCAAAAGGGTATAAGTCAACTTCATTTTTTCACCGTGACTTCAATATACATAGAGCAGAGTGATTTTCAGGTGCATCCAAGCAATCTCAAGTGAATTTACAGAAAAAATTTGTTCAAAAAAAGTCTCATTTATCGAGCAGCCATGGCATTTAGAAGTAGTGGTAGCATCAAATCAAAAAGAGGTTCTAAAATCTTGATGAAAGGCGTAGAATGGAAAGCACCAAATTTCAAGTTAGTGCCAACAGTTGTGGAGTCACTTGATCTAAATGGAGCTCAATCACAAATTCCTCCCAAGGTACTTCTCATTAATGATATTTGCACTCATTTTAAGTGTTCTATGCAAGAAATTGGAACCCTAGAGATGGATAGTGCCCTAGGAGAAATGTGTGTTGATGGTTCTTTGAAACCTAAGCATAAGCATTTAGAAGTCAAAGCATTAAACCATATCTCACATATGTCAAGGAACTCCAAAATTAAGTGGATTAGGTATATTCTCAGTCATGTGCATAATGGTTAGTCGTGGTTAGAACAGCCAGTGTTGATCATGAAGAAAATGATTCATAACATCACAAGTCTCCCTATGCTAAGCAAGGCCAAAACTACCAAAACCCTAGCTGAGTGGGATGGTAGAGGTTTGAAGATTAGCATAGTTTCTGACATGGAATTAAGATTTGGCATTCATGTCATTGCACACAAGATTTATAGCTCCATTCATTTGAACAGTGCGCCATGTGAGGCAATGGATTTGGCATATAAGGTTGTGAAGAAGAATTTGGAATTTGATCTATTAGATTTATTACTGAAATAGTTGAACAAGAATATGGACAGTATCAGGACATCAAAGAAAAACCCCTATAAATTTGGTTCTTTGTTAACATGTCTTTTCTTTTATGTTCAAAAGTTTTTTCCATCAAAAGGTTCAGTAGTATGGAGGAAAGATACTCCAATTTTGTATCAAATTAATGAATTCATTGCAGAAATGGGTGAAAATTTTGATAGCATTATGGACAATTACTTTGAAGCTTTCAAGGAGAAGATGAACAACAGGTTCAGTATTCCTCCTAAGCTAGTTGAGGATTACAAAGATGATGTATGTTTTATGGTTGATTGTGATAAAGCATATATCCAGGTAGTCAAGCCTAGAATTGCATGGGTGAAACCTCTTCCATGTGAGGTTAACATTGATGAAACAAAAGATATTAATGAAGCCCTGGTGAATGAGCCAATAGATCCAAAGCTATCTATTTTTGGAACTTATGAAGAAGCCAAAGCCAGAATTAAGATTGAAATCAAGCTACTTGAGGCTATAAGTAAAGGTAAGAGGAAGGTAGCCAAGTTAAAAATTGCAAGTGGCCCTCTCATGCTTACTAAGGGAAAAGGAGAGGATTAAGAACAATCTGAAGAAGAAGAGAAGGAATCTGAGAAGGAGGCAAAGCCTATGATAAAGAAGTGCAAGGTAATTATTACCAAGCAACCCAAGTGCTCCATAGTTATATTTACAAGGAGATCTAAAAGGAAAGGTGGTAGTGAAGTTGTGTTCAACAAGCCCCACTCAACTTTCAAGAAAGGTTGAAACAGATGGAAGAAGGTGCAAGCATCACAAACTTCAAAGCTCTAAAGTTTGAGACTAGAACAGTGGTTGAGAAGATGCAAATTGAGGAGTTCGTACTCAATAAAATGGGAAGATGGAAATATTCCCATGATTAGATTGCCCCTTAGATTTCAAATGAATTATTTGTAAGATTGAAGCCAAGGTGAGAATTAGCTGAATAGACAACAAAAGACATATATGTGCAATCACTAAAGCAATTGCTACTAAGTCTCACAAATGCAGAAGCTAAGGAAGCAATGAAAAAGAATTAAGGTAAAATGATGATTATATTTCATACATGTTTAATTTTGATCAAAGACATTGAGCATGTGGTTAGGGATGCAACAAACATGTGAAAAAATATCTATCATCTGCACAAGCCTAGTGAAGATCCAATAGAGATCAAGGACGATGATGATGACAGTGACAATGAGGAAGAAGATAACACACCTTGTGTTACCATTGATGATGAGGAATGTCAAGAGTTGTTGAAGGATGATGAAGAAGAGAATGAGGAAGAAACTGATGAGGAAGACAAGGAAGGAGATGAAGAAAGTGATCTAGTAAGAATACTAGCACAAGTCATAGCCTTCCTTCCTCATTCTCCACCTAAGACTGCTACATCATCAGGGTTGGAGACAACTTTAGCAAATGTGATAGCAACTGCAACAAACACAGCATCTATTTAGTCACTATTTTCCACCTCTCAGCTCTAGGTATCAATAATGGAAGTTTTCACCACTTCATCTACCAAGCTATAAACCTCCTCTTCATCATCTCCTGAGTCAACTACATCGGCAATATGCACAGGATCCAATTCTGCAATTTTTTCAACTTCAATTTTGCATATGCCTATAAGTACATCACTTTTAAATATTTCTACTAGTGCTCCTATTATATGTGCTCCAATAAGTGCTCCACCTATTATCACTTCAATTTTGGGTAGCACACCAGTTTTGGATTCTGTTAGTACTTCTTTTTGTTTTCCTTTAGTTGGTTCTATTCAAGTTTTCACTGCAAGTCCAACTATCTCTACAATTGTTTCTATTTCTAAGTCCAAGGAAGTAAGGTCAAAAGTAGAACCAAGGACTCCTCTAAAATTGCTACTTACTAGAAAGGAAATTGATGATGATATTGACTTAGACAAAGAAATTGTAATTCCTAAATTGGATCTAGATATTGCTACAGTTGAAGAAATGAGACTGGTCAGCCAACTTTTGGAATAGAATGCAAGGCTAAAATAGCTAAGAGCTGAAAGAGATAGAGAATTCAAGATAATTGAAAATGAAAATAATATAATAATAGAGGCCATAGGTGTTTATTTGGATTTATCTCAACACATTTTTCTACAATTGGAAGAAGCAGTCAATAAGTTAAATGAGGACACATTTGGTCAAGAGAAGCTAATTGAAAAGGTAGAGAAAAAGTTTGATAATAAAGTGCTTAAGCACATTGCTTAGCAAATTGTCATTAACTAGGTAGAAGTATCTTTAATTTTGAGCAATATTGAACATTCTTTTTCCAATGTGACATTACTTTTTGCTAAGTTATGTGATGTGATCAAGTTTACCAAGGAGATAAAAGAGAAATTGAATAAGATTGATGTAGATATGAAGGCCAATGCTCAAAGGCTATAGCTTGACCCCAACTCAAGCTTAGCACATCATATTAAGGTGATATTTTTGTCAGAAATGCAAGTAGAATTGCTGAGAGAAGAAGTAAGGATTAGGTCCACATTGATAGATATAAAAAACATTATCCTTCCAATAATGGACACAATGTAGAAACATATTGCATATTTCAAGTCATTATTCTAGGATCATAATTTTTCTATTGTAGATCATATGATTGAACTTTCTCTAGAAGTTCAAGTGGCACTCTCCACCTACAAAATTTTGCAAGACAACTAGGATAAGACACTATCTCTTATTGTCAAGGTACATTCTAAATTTCTCTCACATTTTGGTGTTTCTATTTGAATATATTGGACAACTCTTTGGCATTATTGTCGAAAAGGGGGAGTAAGAGAGATAAGAGATATGTGGAGACAAAGGAAGAAAATAGATTGATATATGTACAGAATAAAAGGAAGAGAAACACTATGTATATATTATTTCATATGTATGGGGGAGATATGTGAAAATGTATATATAGTATCTTTACAAAGATCAATTTTGAAAAATCAAAAATTAGTATGTTAGTGTACATAAGTCTTGGCTCATAAGTGTTTTTGTCACTAATGCCAAAGGGGGAGATTATTAGCATTATCATTATTTTTCATTAGTGACAACACTTATTCAATTGTGTATGGTTATCGAGCTCATCATTCAGACTCCAGTGTTTGTCGAGCAATCTAGTGATAACCAAGTTTCATAGTTCACACTAAGCATTCTAGAAGCTACCAAGTGAATATAGACAATGTGCAGTCTAGTAGTTATCACTGAGTAGATAGTGATCACCAAGCTTCATAGTTTCTACCGAGTCATCAGTAGTTTCTGTGATGAGAAGCTAGTGTCTACTGAGTGATGGAATGAGCAATGTTTACTAAGTTCCAACAAGGTAAATAGAGTATTCAATATCTATCGAGCAACACTATATCTACCAAGACTCCAATGGTCACTGAGTTTGAAGCTATGTTGTGTGATTAGTATGGACCAAACCTCTACTTCTACCAAGTGCATGAAAATACCAAGTAATGTAGTGGACACCAAGTATCAAAAGTTCACCAAGTTAGCTTACAAAACCCAAGTTTCTACTATTTGGCCGACTTAGTAATATTTGTTCACTTGTGTTTTAATCAACCTTGTAATTGTAAATATTGGAATGGTATGTATGAAATGTATTGTATCATTTACAACATATGAATGAATGAATAAGCATATGGATGATGGATATGTAATGTTTTGAGAAGAGTGAATGCGAATCAGTAGTAGAGAAGAGTATTTAGCAAGGTCTACAAGGAGCAGTAAAGTTTTATCTATCACAAGAGGTGATCTGTACTTCAAGGAGCTAATCAGCAATCAAGTTGTAAGTTAGATCTACTATTGAATCCTAACAAGTGAATTAATTTTCCAAATCCTTTAACAAGGTAGACTTAATAGTCTTTGTTTAAACCTCTTAATAGAGTGCATACTTCATTGTATGTTTGTAAAACCTCTAACAAGGTGGATCTAGTAGTCCAAATTTCTTTTAATAGGGTAGATCATCAGAAGTGGTCAATGTAAGCCCTAATAGGCCAACTTTATACTATAGTAGTGAATTTTTGTGGGTATCATCCCCACCTTAGTTTTACTTTCTATTTGGAAGGTATCTGGGTTACCAAAATTCTGTGTGATTAATGTTTATCTTTTCTCATGCTTGCAGTAGATTAGATGAATTAATAGTGAATAGATTAAGTGTTGAATTAATTTAAAGTTTTTGAAGTTACCGATTCACCCCTCCCCTCTTAGTAACTTAGCTAGTCTTGATTATTTCCAAAAGACCTCCAAAAATATGTTCTCCCTCTTTGTATTCTATTTTACTTACTGATGCTAGTGAGCCTAAATGTTATGATGAAGCTATGTAGGTGGATGCTAAAATTCAGTCATAGTCTACAATGAAAAAAGAAATGGACTCTTTGTTGAAAAATAAGACATGGGATTTATGCAAGTTGCCTACAAGTAAATGGGCTTTACAAAATAAGTGGGTTTAGAGGTTAAAAGAAGAGGAAGGGGGTTAGAAAAGATTTAAAGCTAGGTTAGTTGTAAGAGGATTTGCATAGAAAAAAGGAATCCATTTTGATGAGATATTTTATCCTATTGTTAAAATGACTTCTATCTATACTATTTTAAGTATTGTGGCTACTGAAGATTTGCATTTGGAGTAGCTTGATGTTAAAAAAACCTTCCTTCATGGTGATTTAGATGAAAAGATATATATGGCTCAGCCATAGGGATTTGAGGTCAAGGGTAAGGAGAACTCAGTGTGCAGATTGAAGAAGAGTTTATATGGCTTGAAACAAGCACCTTAGTAATGGTATCTTAAATTTGGCAGGTTTATGCATGAGCATGGATACAATAGGTGTTATTCAGATCATTTTGTTTACTTTAAAAGATTTGATGATAATAGCTACATTATTTTATGTTTATATGTTGATGATATGCTTGTAGTTGGTTCTAACATGGATCATATTAAAGTGCTAAAATGCCAATTAGCACATGCATTTTCTATGAAGGATTTGGGGCCGGAAAAACAAATCCTAGGTATGAAGATTTATTGAGATAGGTAGAATAGGACATTGATGCTATCTCAAGCTGATTATGTTGAGAAGATGTTGCAATGTTTCTCTATAGAGAATTTTAAAGTTGTCAACACACCTTTACCTAGTCATTTGAAGTTGACTAAGGAGATGTGTCCCAAGACACAATAAGAGGAGGATAAGATGTCTAAGGTACCCTATGCTTTAGTTTTAGGAAGCTTGATGTATGCTATGATATGTACTAGGCCAGATATTGCACATGCAATGGAAGTCGTTAGCAGGTATATGATTCATCTAGGAATTGAGCATTAGAATGTAGTCAAATGGATTCTCAGATATTTGAGAGGAAAATCCAATTAGTGTTTACACCTTGGGGGCTCTACTACTAATTTTTAGGGCTATGTTGACTCAGATTTGGCTAGGCATATTGATACCAAGTGGAGTACTACAGGTTATGTATTTATTGTTGGTAGGGTAGCCGTGAGCTAGGTTTCTAGGTTACAGAAGGTAAACACTTTATCCATTATAGAGACAGAGTATGTTGCTACTACAGAGGTACCAAGGAGATGATACGGCTTCATTCCTTCTTGGAAGAATTGGGACACCCTCAGAGCGATAATTATTTGTTTACAAATAGTCAAAGTGCCATTCATCTTGCAAAGAATTTAGCTTTGAATTCAAAGACAAAACACATATAGTTGTGGTACCATTTCATTCGATCTAATTTGGATGAACAACAATTAAAGTTGGACAAGATACATATAGATGAAAATCTAGCAGATATGTTTACAAAGGTAGTAACAAGAGAGAAGCTGAACTCCTCTTCAACTTTGGTTGGTCTTCTAGACTAAATAGAAATCAATGAATAGCACAGTCCAGGGTGGTTTGATCTAGTGGGAGCCCCATGTGGTAGTGGTATTGCTACAAGATCAATCTCTAAGTGGGATATTGTTGTCTAGTGTGCAGTCTAATCAGTCCCCAAGTGGGAGATTATTAGTTTGTGGTGACTGATCAAGGAAGTAATGTACATACTTCATAAATTATTTGGGATTCACAATTTTTGGCCAACATGTAATTATTTAATTATAAACATAAATCATTTTAAGACTTGTATAAAAGGGCTTAGGGTTAAGGGTTGTTTAATAAGGTGATGCAAAATTTGGTTCTTGCGATAGTATTGAGCTATAAGGGATTATGGATTGTAATCAGGTTGTGATCACTAGATCATAAAAATATTGGACTTGCTATTTGGTGGATGTAGCCCAAGGATTGGGTGAACCATGTTAAATCTTGGTGTCTTGTGTTCTTTTCTATGTGATCTGTTATTTTTTTTTATTGTTTATATTTGCATGTAATTGTTATTTCTATCCATGGTTTAATCTTAACAACCTCTAAGCTAACTTGTCCCTTATCCATGGGTATCAACTAAACCTTAACATACACATGGATACCTAAAGTATACTCATATATTTAGATATCTTATCAATCTATCTAGCTTGCAAATAGATATCTATCATCATAAAACTCTAATACTTGCTATAATATCCTCCTGGTGTAACTTGCAACCTTATCAAGGTAAATAAGCATTTAATTGGCTCTTCATTCCAATAGCAAACCTATCCAGACATACAACCTTAAAGGATTGCAAATGAACTTAAGCTCTTTGTTCTTAAACACAAAAGACTACAAATAATAGAGGAAGGAGATGAGAATCAAAATGAAACTATGGAAAATGAAGCTCTTGTATTAGTTTCATTGAAACTAATACATCATATGTATATCAAAATTTAGAAAATAACACCAAGGAGTGACTGTATATCTTAAACTACTTCAAAAGAAAAACAATATTGTTGTTTATAATAGAGAAACACTAAGAAGAATGGTATCACAACTCTAAAATTGGAGCTAACCTTGTGGTCTCACTAGTCATAAAAATTGGAACTTGTCTAGTCTCACAATAGTGAGAAAATCTCAAAATTGGAACCCTTACAATGAGCAGAGAAAAAGAATATATAAAAGAGAAGATATTTTAGAATTACCATTTGAAACTGACATGTGTCCCACTGAAATTATCTTCAATTGATGTTTTTTGAAATTGATCTTCCTTCTTCTACCTATAATTAAAACCATAAATGATGCAAAAAAATATCTGATATATCCCTTTAAAATAATTTACAAAATATCTCCAGAAAAAAAAATCAAGTACACATCAAATTTGTGATGGAGCCTCAAATCTAATTTAGTCATGTCTTCATTTGCTCTTCCCGAAAAAATCTTCATTGCTACAAACTTCATTTAAAACATTCAAATCACCCTTGATAAATGATGATGAAATCAAATATGATAAAAATTTGATTATATCTTATCTTAATTTCATTTTAAAACAATACATCTACATTTTCACTAAGATTGTCCCAAGAACACAAATCCTCTTGTAGCTAGTTCTGACGAACACCTGTACAAAAAATTGGTTGCAGAAATGGATAGTTTGTTTCTTCCTAGTTCTAATAGTATATTAAATTGCACATTTTGGACAAGAATCATGCCTCTATGGTGCATGTGAAAATTTAGGATTCGGGCTATGAATAGAGAAAAATAAAATGATTTATATAGTCGAAACTATATAAAAACTTAAAACCATTTAAATCTTTCAATCATTTGAAATTCTACATTGAAAAAATTTGATATTTTTATCTTTTATTTTTTATTTCATTTTCTCTTTATTCCACTTATCCCTCCAATCCACATATGCCAAGTGTTGAATCATGATTCGACAATCACCATTTAGGTGGGCCCCACATCCATCTTCCATTTGAAATACATGAAATTTTGGATCATCTTTCATAATGTTGTAGCTCCATATTTTTTCCTACCTGATCCCATGACAACCACCCTGTCGGAATTCATTCTATGATCTCACAACGAAGTCCATTTTTGACCATGTGACAAAGGAAATTTTGTAACATCGTAGGCCTCAAATTTTCCTCCCTTGACCTTTTATTCTTATGCCTACATCATAATATCTTACACCTTGGACTTGGGCCATCCTAATCATATGATTACATCATGGCATTATAGCCCTTTGTGTTGGCTTTCTCAATCATATGATAGGCCACACAAGGCGTGGAAAATTAAAATTCATTGACTTCAACATGCCAACCAGCTAGGTAGGCCCCTTCACATAAGCAAAGATGTGTCTTGAAGACAATTCACTACCACATGCTCCTGCATTTAAAAATCAATAGGAATTTGAACACAAAGCATGTGGGATTTAATTACATCCTATGTCATCAAAGTAATGGCATCTCCGGCTAGTACAAGTTTAGAAAATCTAATGGCACTCTTTCCTTCTACATTGAGGTCCCTTAGCCACAACCTATTCTACTCCCTCATTGCCTTCTTGAGTCCAAGGTGATTGTGTTCTTGTTTCTATGGTGTGAGATATTCTAATCTTCCCATCCATGGAGATCCCTTGCTCTACAACTATGGACTTCCTTGGAGCTCTTGTAGATGTACAAATTGATGTCTATGGCTTTGAACATCCCCTTTTATGCTTTCAAAAACTTCTCCCCATAAGTTATGACCTCTCAAAATAGCTCCCCTATTGTGGATGCCCATTTCTCACCCATGTTGCAGGCTTAGTTGCTCTTATTTTGCATGGGGATTTTTTCCCTCTGATGCTAAAGATCCTTGTTCTATTTTTTTCATTTGCTAGGGAGTACCACTTCATGCATGTTGAGTATTTCTAAATACATGGATGGCACCATTCACATCTTCCACATTTTCTCCTTCTTGTATGTGGGGATCTCCTTTTACTGTGGCCTCTGCTTGATGGATGTTGCCTCAGCTCTATTTCCCCTGCCAAAGTATGGATCTTCTACCTCTAGCCATTTGGACCTCCTTTGCATGGGTTTCCCACTAGATATTGAAGCTCTCAACCTCATCTCAAGCCATAGCCTCCTCTCACTTGGCATGGGGTTCTCTTACTTCTTCCTACAGAGGCCACTAGAGATTATCTCCCATGTTGTAGCTTTCATTTGCATAGATGTTGCTCTTACTTGGCATGGAAAGCCTTTCATGTTATGGCTTCCACCCAATTTTCTATGTGAGGTCACTCTAATGTTTACCTCTTTGTAACTTAGTTGGCAGTAGTTGTTGTTGTAAAGTGACATCATGGTGACTCAAAAAATGATCTCTTGAAAGGGAGCCACCTTATAGCCCTTCAAGTTTTATTTTTTCTTGGATTAAACCAATGTTTATGAACAAAATGAATTGCATTCTCAGATTCTAAAATTGAGAGCAGCACTGAATCTTTGGAAGGGCCCCTTTACACAACATTTAACTTTCAATGTAATTGGAGTCATGATGTTTGAAACTTAAGATAAGCAACTTGCTTATGTAGATACACATACCTTCAAACAAAACCTGTAGCATTAGAAAAATGCTACATACCTCATAGCAATTAGAAATCATTATGACGTCCCTTGGAAAAAATTGAAATCCTGAGACACCTCTAGAATGCCATGACACCTAGACTCATTTGATGGAATTAGTTGGTCCCCAAAGTGGGTTTGGCTATAAAAAAATTCATTTTCAAACAACCAATATTGCAAACTGATCCACTGATCTCTTCAAACTTTCTAAATTCAAAATCAAGCATCGAATCATCACTTAAAACTTTTTTTAAATCAATTCCACACCATTGTGAACTTTGTGTTAGGAGGCTTGTTGCCTAGCTTTAAAAACTAATTTAAACACCTAACCAAGCTTCAGAACTCTAGATATCTTGTTTCTCTAACATATTCAACAGGCCTACCAAATCCCATCACATGATGATATCAGGATCAAAAGTTATCAACCTCCAAAGTTTCTTACTTAAAATCACCTATAAAAAAACATGTTAGAAAACCACAAAGTGGATTAGGATTTGACTTTGAAACCTAGGCAAATGAGTACTTGAGGTTTTGGAAACTAGGGCATTGGTAGACATTGACATAGAGAGTATAAATATTCAATTTGGGCTAATGAAAGATGACTGTGAAAATTTTTTGAAGATCTAAAGTTGGCTACCTTATTTTGCAAGACTAGAAACATCAGTAGAAAAGTGTTTTTTGCAAATCAAATGGCCCTGGGAAAGTGTGAAAATGGATTTGTCAAGACCTAAAAATTGGCACACTTGAAGTATTATTAGAGTAGAATGCAAGGGTACAATCCATTTGGTCCCACAAATCATGAACTCAAAGATATATCATCCAAAATAGGGCTCTTGACCATTCTGCATTTCTGATTACTAGTGAAACTTATAAATTGCATTCAGAATTGCATTTGAAAACTAATCAAACAATTTTGTCACAAGCTCAAATCCAAAGTGTAGCAAGTATATAACCCTTAGAATATGATACAAAAGGAATTTTCTTATTTGGGTAAATTCAACAAAAATAATAACTTGTCAAACATGGCTACCTAGAATTATGAACAATATGCAGATTTACAATAGGGGCAACTAACCAACTTTGAGACATTCAAAACCTAGTCAAAACATTTCAAAATTACTTAAAACTTGGAATATGTTCTCTTTGGTATGCATAATAAACATTCTCAAAGTTGCAAGTTATGAATCTTAACCGGATAAAAGATATTCAAAAGAAAACTGGGCTATTGAATACTATTTGACACTTGGGTGGAATTGTAAAATATGACACTAGCTCAAAACGGGACTTCGTAGAATGCTTCAAAATGTCAATTTATCATTGTAAAACACATGGATAGGCTAAATACAAGGTGTTAGAAACATAAAACACCTTGTAGGCCTTAATACAATAGTCAGGTACTCAAGCAAGAAAATGCATTTATAGGGCTCAAAGTAACTCAAAATTTGGAATGGACACTCAAAATGGGAATGCAATTTTGAGTGCCATCAGAAAGATTTTTGATAGCATTATTGAGGGAAAATTCAAAGATTGCTATAAAATTTGTTCCTTATGATGGGAAATTGGGTACCAATGTTGTGTTAGATTGGATCTAAGACATGGAGAAGTTCTTGGAGTATGAAAACACTCCTAATAATAAGAAGGTGAAGATTGTACATACTAGGTTGAAAGATCATGCTTCACTATGGTGGGAGCACTTGCAAACTGATATAAAAAGGAGAGGAAAGAAGGTCAAAACTTGGTCGAAGATGGTGAACAAGGTAAAGAACAAATTCCTTCCTGTTGATTACCAAGTTAGCTTGTTGAGAAAAATAAAAAATTTGAAACAAAAGGACATGACTATGAAAGAATACACTGAGGAATTCTATATAGTGGAGATTATATCTAGACATGTGGATGATGATGTTGAGAAAATTGCAAGGTACATAAATGGATTGAGATCTGAAGTTCAAGATGAAATAAGTTTTGTGAAGTTGGAAAGGGTAGAAGAAGCATATCAATATGCCTTGAAAGCTGAGGAGATATGATACAATTTGATTTTCTTATTTGCTGCATAGGCCAAAAAAAATCTCATTGCTTCCATCCTAGCTACAGGGGCATATGGTTCCTCATAATTTATTCCTTCTTGCTATGAATAGCCTTTGCATACTAGCCAACCTTTATTTCTCACAACTTCACCCTATTCATTCATCTTATTTCTGCATACCAATTTAGTTCCTATAACATTCTTGTCTTTAGGCCTAGAAACCAATTCCCATGTTTCATTCTTCACAATGATCTAGTTCTTCATTGCTTGAATCTAATGGTTATCTTTACATGCCTCATCTACACTCTTAGGTTCAACTTGAGAAGTTAGACACAATTCCTCATTTACTCTATTTCTTTTCAGCACTCCTTTGTCTTTGCTTCCAATTATCTACTCTAGAGGGTGATTATTTGTCATATTCTTGTTACTTGTAGGAGTTTCTTTCTCAACTCTTATCTCATCTCTTGGTTCGATCTCTTTTCTCATCTTTGCTAAACAACTTGTACATCATTATGCAAGTCATTGTTAGTCTCAAAGAAAACTTCCACATTTTTTCTAACAATTCTAGGATTTTCTTTGTCCTTATCAGAATTGTAATCCATCATTTTCTCCTTAATTCCAAACTTTTCATCAACTTCCATATTTTCACACACAAAAATTGTCTTAGTTCTATGATGAAAACATATTTAAGCTTTGATTTTCAATGAATAACCAAGGAACATACATTCATCACTTCTTGGTAGAAATACTTTACTAAAGATGTATGACCAAACCATAATTCATAAGGATTCTTATTTATACCCTTTCTTATCTATACTCTGTTCATGGTGTATATTGTTGTATTGACTTCTTATCTCCAAAATGTCTTGGATACATCATTTCTCTTGTTTCCTTTGATACTAATATGTTTATCCTTTATGCTATCTCATTCTTCTCAAGGGTCTTTGGTGATGATAATTGTCTCTTAATGCTATTTTCTTTGCAAAACATGTTAAACTCTGTAGAAGTAAATTCTCCACCTCTATGTAATCTCAAAAATGTAATCTTAGTACCAAATTCATTCTCAACTCTATTTATGAACATCTTAAACTTTTCAAATGCTTCATATTTATCTTTGAGAATTGTCACCCACATTATTCTAGTGAAACCATCAACAAAAATCATAAAATACCTTTCTCCATAGAGTCCTCTTGTTCTGGTAGGGTCACTCAAATATGTATGAACAATCTCTATCTTCTCTATGGTAGTAAACTTCTTGCTAGGGAATGATACCTTCTTCTGCTTAGCCATGATACACTCTTTGCAAATAATAGTAATAAGCTTCATAATCTTAGGTAAATCTTTGACTGCAAATGTACTAATAGCCTTCACAATATTATCAAAATTTATATGACCAAACCTTCTATGCCATAACCAACTATAATCCACTTTTGCAACCACATATTTCATCTTAGTAGAATTCACTTGAAACAGATTACCTATGAATCTTGTACCTATTCCAATTAGCTTACCATCCTTATCTTTGATAATACAAGTCTTTTTTGTCAATTTCAACTAATAGCTTGTATCTACCAATTGTCCAACACTCAACAAGTTATGCTCTAAACCATCAACAAGGTAAACATCATCAGTGTTAGTCTTTTGATCAAGAGTAATAGCTCATATCCATGTGATGTGATAGGTCACATTTTTAACAACTCTAAAAATACCTCCATCATGATTCCTAAATTCAAAAAACTTGTTCATATCACCAATCATATGATGTGAACATCCACTATCTATTATCCAATCAAATTTATTTTCAACTTAGGAAACTAAAGCCTTTTCTTCTCAAATTTCTTTATCAATCTCATCATCTTTTATGGCTACAAATCCTAGCTCATCATCACTTTCACTTTGAACTCTTTCCTCAAACTCATCATCCTCATTGGCATAAAAATAATCTCTAGGTATTCTAGGCTTGAAATTTCTTTTTAAATTTTTTTTAATCTTTTAGGACACTTAGATGCATAACAATGAATTTTATTACAAGTCAAACATTTAAAGATTTTATTACCATCTAGTTCTCTTCTTACAAGCAAGGTTATACCTTCTTTAATCTTTTTGTCCTCTTTAGATCTAGTTTTGTTGCTGCTAGAATAATCTCCATGGGTGCTTGCACTTCTAGATAAGCATGGATGAACACTTAAAGCACTATAAGTTGTTTCTACTCTTCTCAATTCTCTAGACTAGCTTAAACTAGCTTCTACTATTTCCAATCTTCCAAGAAAAATTCCCTTGGAAAAATTCTTAGTATAGGGTATCAAAAGCTCAATCATCTGTGTTACTTGCTTGAATGGTGGTGTCAAAGTTTTTAGAATCTTCCATACAACTTCATCTTCTTCTTTGCTCCACCACATGATTTATTTCTTGCACCAATTTCAGATATTCTACCAACGTAGCTTCTCACAGATTCATCTTCCAACATCTTAGCATCTTGAAACAAGCATATCCAATTCTACAATCTTAATCTTTTTGTATGCTTATCTCCTTCAAAAGTAGATTCCAAAGAATTCCAAATCTTATGAGATGTTTCTAGTGATTTTATCTAACTATATTTATCTTCAGGAAGAGATGATAGTACCCACAAAATGATGTACTAATATAGGTATCCCTTGTTAGAGGATGGACCCTGTTAAGAGTCAATAAAAAAATTTCATACATATTAATCCATGTTAGGAAACTTTGAATCCCTATTAGGAGACTTTGAATCACTATTAAGAGATTCCAACCCTATTAGGAGTTGTAGAAGGTAGATGGACCCATTGTCCAAATAGCTTCAAGGGAAAGACCAATGAACTCACTGTTCAAATGATCTATGTGTTATTCTTTGCAAAATAATAGAAATGAAATGTACTTGTACTTCCTCTTCCTCTATCCTGTCAACTAGACTTCTGCTCCTTCTGATCTCGATACTAGATCACCAAATTTGCATCCAATAATCCCTTGGATCGCTTATTCGCATTTACCATTTACTCTCTACTCTTATTTGCACTTTATTTATAATATTTGTATTACATCCATATATAATACAAGGAAAACACCTTTCCTTTATACCATGTCCTTAAAATAATTCCTTGAGTCAGCCTTGAGGTTTTCCCAATTAATTATAATAGAACCACAGTAAGATAATTAATTGCATAACACTATTGGTTCGTAGTCTTAACAAATTTTCACATGTACGACTCCAGACCTTGCACATTAGTTGATGTCATAATCAGATTGTCCTCTATCACTATGTAACTTTGCATATCTAAATTCCATCTCTACTAGGAGATACAACCCAATAATTAGAAATTTCTTTTCAAGTTCTCTTTCTCTATACTTCTCTCTATAAATAAAACATATATTTTTCATGTCTTTGACTTGTGTCACTCACACTTAACCTTATTATCAAGACATTATAGAATATGTCCTTAACCACACTTTACTTGAACATCAAACCTATGTTCGTACGACCACAATCTATGTCTACTACTCTACCAGTCTTTATAGAAACCATACTATGTTGTCATCAATGACAAAAACAATCATGAATGCAACATATCAATCATTCTATATGCTCTCCAATGCTTAGGATACTCCCCCAAAGGAATAACATCAACATTAATTGTAACAATTTTCATTAGCCTACTAGTTAAGGCTTATTTACAATATGTTTAAGTTCATATTGAGGGTTGATATATTATCTACATCGCTTTTCCTACACGTATTACATACTTAGAGGGGTACTAGGAGTTCAACTCTTATCTTCTAACATATTTATCATTGACTTTTATACAAGGTGAGCATATTTGTACATCTTAGTGACAATTTCTTATATTATGTTCATTGTGTATCTTTATTATTTGTATGGATGGTATTTTTTATCATAAGTGATCTTGTTTGTCTCCCACAATCCCTACTCATGATATTATTTTAATTTCATATAACAAAAATTATGTTATTTTATTTTTGCATTGAGAAAACAAGTCAAAACACTTAATCATTCTTATGTAAAGTAAATATGTTTAGTAATTGTCAATGGGCCCTTGGTCTACCAATGAAATTGAAAGGTTCTTAAAGAGCCCACTAGGGATCAGGTCTTGTTGAGTGTATGGCTTCAAAATTGAAAAGGGATGAGGTCAAGATCGTGCCCTAGGTGAGTTTGGTAGAATAGTTACTCCTTAGTCCCTATCTCTTAACCGAAGAGTTTCATTCCTAAGGCTCATGCTTTCATATTAAGTAGCTATAAAAATTTCATGGAGGACCTCCATCAAATGTGTGTGTGTGTGTGAGCAAGCATGTGTGTCTATGTATATGTACATATGTATCTATTTATCTATCTATCTATCTATCTATCTATCTATAAATGTATACATATATATGTACACACACACACACACACACACACACACACACACACACACACACACACATATATATATGTATGTATTTATATACATATACACACACATACATATGGATGTATGTATGTATGTATATACATATATACATGTGTGTGTAGTAATTTAACAATGATAAATTGATAGTTATTTTGTCAAATGATTGGATAATTATATTTGATATTCTTTAAAATTTGTAGCTTACCTAAATTAAATATGTCACACCACTCTATCGATCTTTATATTTTGAATATTAATATAAAAATAGTTCCTCATTCAAATTAATCACAAATTGCCTAAATTAAGGATGTGAATCAGTCCATCCATCGTTATCCTTTAAATGTAATATGAAGATTGTACATCTTTATTATACTAATAAGTCATAATTTAAAAATATGTAGGAGCATTTTATAATATAAATAATTAAATAACATTATTTGAATGCATACCAAAGGTTGTCTCCAATAACACAAAACACTTGGAAAAAAATATAATTTAGAATACCAATAAAATTATTGCAATAACACAATTTATACCACATGAAGACATGACACATACAAGTCAAAGGTTATATTAAAAGGTATTACAATTTTAAAAGTTAAACAATGACAAATTGTTAACTATTTTATCAACTAATTATAATAATTATATATTGATATTCCTTGAAAATTTTAGTTGACCTAACTTATAAATGTGATATCATCAATTTATTTCTATCTTTAAAATATAATATAAAAAACACTTCCTTGTATAAATAATTCACAAATCGCCTAAACTAAAAGGATGTGTTATCATTCCATCTAATTATGTTTTAATTATAAAGTTAGAAAAATACTTCTTTATTCCAATAATTCACAATTATTAAACAAAAATAAATAGTGGTATTTAGTAAATAACTGTTGGAATAATCAAATGGGAAGAATACTTCTAAGGGGGGGGGGGGTGTGGTGAATCAGAAGTATCACACTTTAACCTTAAAAAATTTTTACTAAAAATAAATTGCATGCGTGTAAACATATCAGTTAAACATAAAGTAAACACATGCATCAAAACACAGAACACCAAATTTGGTAACCCAAAAACCCTCCAACATGAGAAGGTAAAACTGGGGTGGGGATGATACCCACAAAATATCACTACAGCAATAATGTTTGACCACTTCTGATGGTCTATGCTATTAAAGGTCTTCCCTGTTAAAGGCTTTACACTATATCAATAGTGACTTGTTTAAAGGATTTACAGAAACTTTATATGAAGTGTCACCTTGTTAAAGGATTTTATCACCTTGTCAAAGGTTCTACAACCTAGCTATTAAGCTAACCTATCAACATACCATTTTCTTTCTAATACAATTGCTAGAGAGTATTAGATTAATAAACCTAATAGCTTATAATCCTTGATTGCTAAATTTAGGCACTTGATCTACGCTCTATGATCTAATCCTTTGAGATCTATGTTAACCTCAAAATGATTTTTGATACTTCAGTGCCAACACACTTAATTGCACTTCACATTGAAGCTTAGTACACCTTGTATGCTGAGCCATAGCATGTGGCAAGTTAGGAAAATCAACAAATGTCGAGTGATCTTCAGGTGTCGAGCAGTGTCGAGCAGTGTCGAGCAGTCTTCAGGTGTTGAGTAAAGATCAGGTACTGGTGAGTACAAGTGCCAAGCATGATCCAAGTACCAAGCAAGATAGGAGCATGTACAGAAGCCGAGTTACAGTAGGTGCCAAGCATCAGGAAGCAGTAAGTATCGAGTAACTCAAAATCAACATATGAGTTTGAAACTTCAAAAACTTAGATGTAAATCATTTTCATAGCTGACATAAGATGAATCTCGGAAGATTTAAGTGATAAGATCAAATCATTTATATTTCCTATGCAATCTACATGCAGCCAATAAGAAAAATGGAGAAGGCATGTAACCAATAAGAGATGTGCAAGGAATAAGAAAAAATCAGAGATTAAATATGGATCGCAAATCCATACCTAACCCTAAGTCTTCAAATGTCTTTATAAGGAAGATGAAATCTCATAGAGAGAGGTGAATGAAAAAGGTGTGTAGGGAAAACTATTTCAGAGAAAAGAGTATCAGATCACAAGAGGATCAAGATCACAGAGAGCAGATCAAGTACCTGTATTCAACAATTGAAGGATTGTAAGCCATCAAGTTTATCATACCTAATACTCTTTAGCCATTGTATTAGAAAGGAAATCCTATGATGATAGGTTAGCTTAGTAGCTATTTTGTAAATCATTTCAATAGGTGATTAAATCCTTTAATAGGGTAACACTTCATGTAAAGTGTTTGAAATCCTTTAACCAGGTCACTATTGATACAGTGTAAAGCCTTTGACAGGGCAGGCCTTTAACAGGGCAGATCATCAGAAGTGGTTAACCATTATTAGTGTAGTGATTTTGTGGTATCATCCCCACCCTAGTTTTACCTTCTTATTTTTGGAGGGTTTCTGGGTTACCAAATCTTAAGTGTCATGTGGTGATGTATATTTGTTTCTTATGATTGCTTAATATTTATATGCATGCATGTTCATTTCAAAAATATGTTATTAAGGATTTGAAACAATTAAAAGGCTGATACTTCTAATTCAACCCCCCCCTCTCAGAAGCATTCTTTCCAATAAGATAATCCAACAATCTATATATGTTTGATATTCTGATAGTTTGTTCTTGAACCATTAGATGTTGCAATGCTACTTTGTTCCTCTAAGTCTTTTCACACTTTCCTTTGAATTTCACTATAGTTTTCCCATACACTACTCTCATCCATGCATACAATGGGGCTTCGTCCTCCTTTTAAGGATTTCAAAGACTTAGAGTTAGGTATGAATCTATGATCCATATTAAATCTTTATTTCCTGCTCATTCCTTGCACTTTTCTTATTGGTTGCATGCCTTCTCCATTTTTCTTATTGGTTGTATGCTAATTGCATAGGAAATATAAAAGATTCATTCTTATCCTTAATATCCTATGAGATTCTTTTATGTCGGCTCAAAAAATAGTTTACATAGGTGTTTGTGCAATTACAAACAACTATGTCCAATCTATGTTACTCGACACTTGTTGGATTACTAGTGCTCGGCACATGTAGATCACTTGGCACTTAAAGTCACTCGGCACTTGTATCATGCTTGGCACCTGAAGTCACTCGGCACCTATTGGAATTCTGGCTTGGCACATACTGAGGCTCGGCATATATAGTGTACTCAGCTTTTATATGAAAATTGATTAAGTGTGTTGACACTCAATTGTCAAAACCAATCTGAGACCAATAATAACAACATTTGAATACATACTAGAATAATTTTAAGCTCTATGTAGTGATAATTTTTATTGCATGACAATATTGTGAAGCACTAGATAAGACCTATCAAATTTTTACAATCCATGAGTTTTGTATCTATAAAATATTTGATTATAATTACACCTCTTTTGAGGACTTGTACATCCTTTCTACTCCATAAATACACTAATATAAATTGTCATATCACTACATACTCCTTGGGGAGAGAGGGAGCATCTATTTTTTTGTATCATGATGATTTTAGTTTTTGTTTTCATCAACTTTATAAGGTTTGAAAGACAAGTTGATATAAGTCTTCATTGACCACTGCTTGACATAAAGCATGTAAAACTCATTCCACAATATTTTGTAAAAGCACTCATGTAAAGTGTCACATAACTAATTTTTAATTAGTTTTCCATCATTACACTCACTTTTTCTTTGTTATTTATGTTCTTTTATCCATGTTGATCACTAGGAAAAATAAATTATCATACTATGTGACACTTGTGATGTCTTATTTGTGATCCTTGATCATAAATATATCTCTTGATCTACATCTTTGGGAATTTCTTGATTCTAGAATAAACTAGTTCATTTTTGGGAAAAGTTAATAGTTCTTGACATGCTTCATAAGTTCTCGATCATCATGTTCATCTTTACATGGAAATATTTGTATAAGGTTGTATCCCTCTCTTTCTCTCCTTTAAAGAGGATCGTGGTGTTTTCTCCATTCCTCTATTTATAAGAGACCTTCATGTGTACATGAGCACCTTATCAATGTTGGAAATATAAGAGGAGTAACTAAGAGGGGAGGGGTGAATAATTTACTACTAAAATAAATCCTAGATCCCTTAGATGTCAATACAAATCAATACTCTATATAAACTATATTTTGTTGTAACTCGGTAAACCCACATGCACTCGGTTTACACTAGCAAATGTGGTAACTTGGCAAACACTGAAATAACTCAACAACTGCTTAAAATGAAATCTTTAAGATATAATCTTTGATTAATCTTACTTAACTTAGTTTCATACATATAAAAGAAATAGCATGAACACAAGTGACACCAAGATTTAACATGGAAACCCAATTTGGGAAAAACCACCAATTGTAACTAGTTACTGATTTTCACTCTTCTAAAGTGAGCCCTGTTAGGAGCCAACCCAATTAAAGGTTACAAAAAACACTGTTAGTTGTGACCCTATTAGAGGATTTAATCACCCTATTAGGAGTGGCATTGTTAGTGGTCTTTAAACACTTCAAATAGAAATGTCACATTGTTAGAGGATTTACAAATAACTACTAAGTAAACTTGGTTAAGAGATTTAGATCACTACTAGAATAGTTAGAGAGTAACAATAAGATGACCTTATATATAATGCAATTGAATTGCTGATTACAGATATTAATTTTGGCTTGTATACTTGATCCTTCTTGATCGAATGTATCTTTGTAGCTCAACAAGGATATTCTAGTTATCCCTCTAATTCACTTCCTCTGAGCATCATAAAATCTTCTATTCACTTCCAGTTCTGTTTATTATTCAATCTTCAAATTGATCTTATATTTATATCTTACACATTGTCAAATTGGCCTAAATATGACTTAAAATAATTAATATTCATCTTCTCAGTTAGCTAGAACCAAAAATTAAATCAATTGAACTTAATTTTCCAAAATAAGAAAATCCTTTGTTAGCCGACCATGCTCGATAGACATTAACTCAAAAATTATTTTCCCTTGCTAACCAAGTGAGCTTGGTTAACACTACATATTCACAAAGCTCCTTTAGTAACCAAGTGAGCTTGATTAACACTAGTTATATCCAACATTTTCTTCATTAAACGAATGAGCTTAGTTAACACTCCACTTCTAAAAAATTTCCTTTGACAACTAAGTAAATTTGGTAGACACTAATTTTCGAACTAGGCAAACTTTGGAATGCTCAACAGATACAAGAAATTGTCTTCATTGCTTGAGTGAGCTCGGCATACACTGGTTGGCAATGATATAACATTTTGTGTAACATCAAAGACAATACACAATTAATCAATTGTTTCAAACAATCAAATCATGTTGTCAAGCCTCATCTTTTATGTGATTATCTTAGTCCCTAAGTTTCACTTAAAGGTTAGGGTTAGTGTAAAAAGGATTTTTACTTAACTAGTTTATTTCATTTTATCTTTCTTAATTTAGTTTTATTCACACTATGATTAAGCTCACTTAAAGGGTTGAGATATTTTCTCAACTTATGAGTAGTAAGAGAGGTGTAACACCCCACCAGGGAACCCAAAAGAAATTAACCTAAAGTTTCACTAAGTTTTTCAAACATTTTTTTTAAAGATTAAAATGACAAGAGATAACATAGAAGAAGCATTAATTAACATACATACAACCATCCATAAATAGATTACATCCCTTAAGGGTTCCATGACATTGAATCATACACACATACACACACAAGTTTTATTAATACTAAATTAGGTACATAACAAATCCACATCATTGAATAACCACAAGTGTGAATCAATGAAATAATATACAAATTACATAAGATGTTGTTGGACTTATAGATGGAGTAACTGAGAGGGGGGGTGAATCAGTTATTACAAAAAAAAATCCATAGATCCCTTAGATGTCTTTAATACTTATTTAATGTTGATACTCGATAAATAATGCAGGAATACTATAAATCGATAGATTAACTAGTTATTGATCATCTAGCATTCATAATTATTAATATGCATACAAAGGTTAAATAAAATGAACACAAGAGACATCAGATTTAATGTGGAAACCCAATATGGGAAAAACCACCAAGTAACTAGCTACCAATTTTTCACTCTTCTAAAGTGAGCCCTATTAGGAGGCAACCCTGTTAAAGGTTACAATACACAGTGTTAGGTGTGACCCTATTAGAGGATTTAATCACCTTGTTAGGAGTGGCCTTACTAGAGGTCTTTAGAAAAATTCAACTGAACTGTCACCTTGTTAGAGGATTTACAAAATGGTTGTTAAACCAACTCTGTTAAGAGATTTGAAATCATTTCTACAATTGTTAGAAAGCAACAATGAATTAACCTGAATAAGATGCAACTGAATTTGTTGATTACAGGTTTTTATTCTACTTCATTAGATCTTCCTAGATCAAATATGGCTTTGCTCCTCCTCAATGATCTCTAATCATCCCTCAAATTCGCTTCCACAATAATCAATCCTCATTTCACATTAATTCCACACTTGCATCTCACACACACTTTTCACAACTTGACTTTTTATTTATATCATTCAGATTATCAAGTCGTCTCATTCACATGTTACATTTACCAATAAACCATACGTCAGTCGGCTACAAATATTACTCTAAACAAATAAATGTTATTTCATAAAACAATAAAATCCTTTACTTACTGACCCTGCTCAGTAAATACTACTATCAAAAATTTCCTAAGTTAACCTTCTTGACTCGGTTAACATTGCAATATCTGTAAAATCCTTTGACTGCCAAGTTTACTCAGTAAGAATTGAATTTCTTCATGATAGCTCAGTAAGAACTACTTCTGCCACATTTCCTTTGATGACCGAGTGAGCTCGGTAAAAACTAAATTTCTTTGATTACCTTGAAAGCTCAATAACAACTATTTACTCGGTAGATACTGCAAGTTTTCTTTTACTAACCTTCTGGGCTTGGTAGACACTGATCTTTGCCTTACTGACCATCTGAGCTCAGTAGACACTATTCTTTGCCTTGCTGACCAACTGAGCTCGGTAAACATTGTCTGATGACTGATATGACATTTGTGTGACATCAAAGATAATATACATTTGAACAATTGTATCCAACAATCTCCCTCTTTGGCATTGATGGCAACACAACATGTCATAGTAGAATAAAATTTGAAAACAAGTCTTTACTAACAGAATAATTCATAGCAAACTCCCTCTTTCATAATAATCTCTCCATCTTACATAAACTCTTATTACATTGCAAATTTCAAAAAGATATGACAATATATTCTCCCTCTTTGATAGCACATGCCAAAGACAACATAAATCAACTAAATAGCATTGTACCTGATGTACTAATTCATATAAAATGTCTTCATTACTTTGCTACATCAACTGATAGATCTTCAATTCTATTTCTATTGATGCATCACTAAAACTATATTTTAGTGAGCTTAAGAGAGGGGAATGACCCCTAACTTACCTCTAAGATACAATAATGCATCCTTAGGTAAAGGCTTTGTGAATATGTCAGCAATTTGTTCCTTTGTATGGACATATTCCAATCTGATTTCCTTTTCTTCTACCAATTCTCTAACAAAGTGATACTTTATGGCAATATGCTTGGTTTTTGAATGCATCATTGGATTCTTGGAGATATTAATTGCACTTGTGTTATCACAAAACATAACAATAGGTTCTTTGATTTCTTGCCTCATACCTTCCAATAACTCTTTGAACCACACAATGTTTGAACAGTTTACTACTGCTACAACATATTCAACCTTTGTTGTGGATTGGGATGTACAATTCTCCTTTTTACTTGTCCAAGAAACCAATCTTTTTCCAAGAAAGAAAGCTCCTCCACTTGTGCTCTTTCTGTCATCAACATTTCCTACCCAATCTGCATCAGTGAACACTTTTAAATTTAGATTTTCTCCAAGTTTATACCATAATCCATAATCTTCAATTCCTTTTAAGTATCTCATGATCCTTTTGATTGCCATCGTGTGATTTTCTTTTGGTTTTGCTGAGAATCTTGCTACAATTCCTACTACAAGGGCAATGTCTGGTCTTTTATGCACTACATACTATAACTTTCCAATCATAGATCTATACAATATCTGATCCACTTCCTTTGATTCATCATCTTTGGTAAGTTTCAATCCAGTACACATAGGAGTCCCAACTGGTTTGTAGTCTTCCATACCAAAAAATTTCAGTATCTCCTTGATGTATTTGAATTGAGTGATGTAGATGTCATTCTTACTTTGTTGAATTTGAAGACCAACAAAGAATTTGATTTCACCAAACATTGATATTTCAAATTTCTTGTTCATTTGTTCTAAAAATTATTTGCAAAGATCATCATTTCTTATGAACAAAGTATCATCTACAAATATCTCTGCTAAAACAATCTTATTATTTGGTCCTTCCTTTATGTACAAACTATTGTTATCATTAGTTTTTTGAAAACCAATTTGAATAAGATAGTTATGCAATCTTTCATACCATGCTCTAGGGGCTTGTTTTAGACCATATAATGCTTTATGTAGTTTGCAGACCATGTCCTTCTTGTTTTGATCAACAAAACCTTTAGGCTATTTAATATAAACCTCTTCATCCAATATGCCATTAAGAAATGTTGACTTGACATCCATTTGATAAACTTTGAATCCTTTGTATGCAGCATATGCAAGTAAGGTTCTGACACCCTCCAATCTTGCAACGGGAACAAAATTTTATCCATATTCTACACCTTCTTCTTGAGAGTATCCTTTGCATACTAGTCTAGCTTTGTTCCTTGACACCTTACCATCTTCATTTAACTTGTTTCTGAATACCCACTTCGTTCCAATCACATTTTTGTCTTTAGGTCTAGGTACAAGAGTCCATGTTTTATTCTTCTCTATTTGTTTTATTTCTTCATTCATGGCTTCAATCCAACTTTCATTTTCTAATGCATCTTTGATAATTCTAGGTTCAAAATCAGCAAGTAAACAAGTGTCTTTCAACTTACTTCTTGTCATTGTTCCTTCTGATTTATCTCCAATGATCTTATCTAGTGCATGATGCTTCTTGACATACTTGGCTAACATAGGCTCCTTTCCTTTTGAATGACTTCCATTGTTATCCTTCTGTATCTCAACTTTTGGTTCTAGATCTGGTTGCTTGGGCTCAGTAGATGTTGATTCGGTAGCTTCTGTTTGCAACTTGGATTCTTGCAACTCAGGTTCTTGCAACTCAGGAGGCATTAGCTTGGTTTAAACTTCCTGTGACTCAGTAACAGAAGACTCTAGAGTTGAGGATTCCTAATTAATAGGTATACTTGGCATTGTATCAAGTTCAATGTAAACAAATCTCCTATAGTCTTCAGGTACCCTTTTGCTTTCTTCTTCAGATCTTTCTGCAAACTCATCAACTTCCACATGTGCACTTTCTATGACTTTGTGAGTAGATAGATTCAAACATCTATATGCTTTACTTTTGCAAGAGTATCCTAAAAATATTCCTTCATCACCCTTTACATCAAATTTACCTTTTCTAGATTCTTTCAAAATGTAACATTTTCTTCCAAATACTTTTAGGTAACTTACATTGGGTTTGTAGCCATACCGTAACTCATAAGGAGTCTTGAATGAGTCATTTTTCAGCTATACTCAGTTCAGGGTATGAACTGCAGTGTTGATAGCTTCCTTCCAGTATTTGATAGCAATGCTCTTTTCAATCATTAGGGTTCTTGTACAATCCATGATAGATCTATTCCTTCTTTCAGCTATTCCATTTTGTTTAGGAGTTCCTGATATTGAAATCTATCTTTTGATTCCCCTTTCAATGAAAAACTTATTGAATTCATGTGAAATAAATTCACCACCTCTGTCAAACCTTAAACATTTTAGTCTTTTTCCCTATTTCTTTTTCCACTCTAGCTAAATACCATTTGAATTTTTCAAATGCTTCTAATTTCTCTCTTAGATACATGACATTCATCATTCTTGAATAATCATCAACAAAAAGAATGAAAAATTTCTCACTAGTATAACTTTCAATGCCAATAGGTCCACACAAATTAGTATGCACAATTTCTAGAACTTCTTCAAACTGATAGTTCTTGCTTTTAAAACTAGTTTTTCCCATTTTTCCAATTTGACAATTCTTGCATAGACCAACCTCGGGTTTCTTTATGTTATGAATGCCACTTACTTTCTTGAATTTACTTATCTTTACCAAGTTGTCAAAGTTTACATGACACAACCTTCTATGCCATAACCAACTTTCTTCAACTTGAGCAATAAAACATGAACATTCACCAAGTTCAAGATAAAACAAGTTACCTTTTGTTTGAGTGCCTGATCCAATTAGCTTTCCTCTACCATCTAGCAGTCTTTCTTTTCCATGCATAAATACCACTTTGACTCCATTATTGAGTAGTTGTGCCACACTCAACAAATTATGCTTTAGTACTTCTACTCAATATGCATTGTCACATACAAGTTCCTTGGTCAATGAGATTCTTCATTTTCCTTTTATACAACAAGGTTCATTGTTACCAAACCTTACACTGCCACCATCATAGTCTTCAAAGCTTTCAAACTTAGTTTTATCACCAGTAATGTGATGAGAACAACCACTATCTATAATCCATGTATCATTTTTTCTTACATGAGAAATAAGTGTCATTTCTTCATCATTAGCAGATTCATCCTTTACAGCTATTTAAATAATTTCATCTTCTTCTTCATCATCAGAATCATTAGAATTTTTAGCCATGAAACATTTTTTCTTACCTTTTTCCTTGAATGATTTGAAGTATTTCTTTCCATTGCACTTGTGACCCTTTTTCTCATCCTTGTTTTGCTTATTTGGGCACCTAGTAGCAATATGTCCAATTACTTCATAAGAAAAATAGATTAGAGGAACCTAACCTTTGTATTTTCCTTTGCCTCTTGAATATTTCCTTGCTAGTAGAGCTTCAACCACTTCTAGATCACTGTCTAAACTCTGTTCTGATTCTTCATCATTGTCTGATTGAGGATCCTTTAGCTTTTTGCCTTTTTCTTTGAGCAAAAGCTTGGCTTCAAATGTTGATTCAATGTTTTTGGAAGCTAGAACATAATTATCATAGTTGTCTAGCTCAAATGCAATCAATCTTCCAACTATGGCCTCTAGATTTATCTTATGATTTGCTTCACATCTTCTTTCTTGAATTGCAGAGACTCTGATTGCATAAATGGGAAGTAGAGTTCTAAGAAATTACTTATCACTGTCTCCTCCTTGATATCTCCTCCAGATGCTTTGATTGCACTAACACATGCTTTAACTCTTTCAACATAATTTGTAATGTTTTCATCCTCTCTCATCCTCATTTGATCAAACTATCCTCTCAAACTTTTTTCTTTGGCTCTTCTTACATTATCATCTCCTCCATAGATTTCTTTCAGGTTGTTCCACATTTCAAAGGAAATTTTGCAATCCTTGATATCATCAAATTCTTCATAACTCAGAGTAGATGCTATATCTATCATCATGTTGTTGTGGGTCTTCTTTTCGGCAATATCATTGACAGATAATGTACCAATAGGTTCTACATATTTTTCATCAAGGTAATTCAGTCTTGTATCTCTAATAGAAGCTAGATGAAGTCTCATCAACCCTTTCCATGTTAAGAAGTTGTCCCTGTTATGTCTTGGAATTTCTCTCTTATAAGACATCCTAATCTTTGACTTAGATCCTTGAAATCTTTTCCTAAAAGCACCAAAAGCTCTGATACTAATTGTTGGAATTATAGATGGAGTAACTGAGAGGGGGAGTGAATCAGTTATCACAAAAACAAATCCACAGATCCCTTAGATGTCTTTAATACTTATTTAATGTTGCTACTCAGTAAACAATGCAGGAATATTGTAACTTGGTAGATTAACTAGTTACTGATCATCTAGCATTCATAATTATTAATATGCATGCAAAGGTTAAATAAAATGAACACAAGAGACATCAGATTTAATGTGGAAACCTAATATGGGAAAAACCACCAAGTAACTAGCTACCAATTTTTCACTCTTCTGAAGTGAGCCCTATTAGGAGTCAACCCTATTAAAGGTTACAATACACACTATTAGGTGTGACCTTGTTAGAAGATTTAATCACCTATTAGAAGTGGCATTGCTAGAGGTCTTTAGAACAATTCAACTGAACAGTCACCTTGTTAGAGGATTTACAAAATGGCTGTTAAGCCAACTCTGTTAAGAGATTTAAAATCACTGCTACAATTTTTAGAAAGCAACAATGAATTAACCTGAATAAGATGCAACTAAATTTTCTAATTACAAGTTTCTGTTCTGCTTCGTTAGATCCTCCTACATCAAATATGGCTTTTCTGCTCCTCAATGATCTCTGATCATCCTTCAAATTTGCTTCCACAATAATCAGTCCTCATTTCACATTAATTCTACACTTATATCTCACACACACTTAGAATTCGCAACTTGACTTCTTATTTAAATCATTCAGATTATCAAGTCATCTCATTCACATGTTACATTTACCAGTAAACCATACATCAGTCGGCTACAAATATTACTCTAAACAAATAAACATTATTTCATAAAACAATGAAATCATTTACTAGTCAACCCTACTCAGTAAATACTACTATCAAAAATTTCCTGAGTTAACCTTCTTGACTTAGTTAACATTGCAATATCTGTAAAATCCTTTGACTGTCGAGTTTACTTGGTAAGAACTAAATTTCTTCATGAGAGCTCGGTAAGAACTGCTTTTGCCAGATTTCCTTTGATGACCAAGTGAGCTCGGTAAAAACTAAATTTCTTTGATTACCTTGAAAGCTCAGTACCAATTGTTTACTCATTAGATACTGCAAGTTTTCTTTTACTAACCTTCTAGGCTTGGTAGACACTGATCTTTGCTTTACTGACCATCTGAGCTCGATAGACATTGTTCTTTGCCTTGCTGACCAACTGAGCTTAGTAGACACTGTCTGATGACTGATATGACATTTGTGTGAAATCAAAGACAATACACATTTGAAAAATTATATCCAACAGATGCCACATGGCATAAGCAGAATGCATAATCATCCATTATACAAGTCACAGGATATGAAAACCTCAAAGAATATACATCCTAAATAAAATACATCATCTCATAAGATCTTTGATAATCAAATATAGTACAATAGAATATAACCACCCATTAGAATACAAGATCATAATGAAAGGAATGGTTGCACAAGTACATCTACCAATGCCATCCATTTGTAGGATCTCAATGGTATAAGAAAAACTACCACCTAACCTCATGGAACCTAAATGGACCACTCCCACCATGTTGAGGACATACTCTCAAGTCCCAAATGGATAAAAATACACAAGTCATAACCAACACCTAGGTCAAGGAAATCCTTATAACAATCTATCTCAAAGGTACCAAGATACAAGTAACATATAAATCTAGAGGCAACAAAGACATATAGCAAATATACTATGCAAGTGGGCAAGTGTCTTCACATAAGACAATTGTACGGTTACCCTGGAAACCTCTCTTGACTCCGGCCCCCTAGTGTCTCTATGCAGCATCAGTATCCTTTTGTATAGACAATGGATACTAACAAAGCCTCCTCTCTAGTCCCATCCTAGCCTATACTAGCACTTGAGGCATGTGCAAGGAAAAAACACTGACTCTTATTAATTCATTTTAAACTCATTTAATGAAATATTATCACTTATTAAAACAACCTACAATGGGCTACCC